>KN487019.1:24872-97226 GCA_000787095.1 Periophthalmodon schlosseri
TAACTGTGATGAATTCTAAGCTAACCTAGCATCTTTGTCAAATCAAACTTTTTGGATGGAACATACGGGGAGGCGTTCGTTCTCCGAGACGACCTATGAATCATCGCTTTATGACAAATCACTCAAATGTGTCCCGCGTTGGCAGCTCTCCAGAGAAGACATGACAGGTAGAGTTTATCTGAAGCTCGCTGGTGTGTGTGAGGATGTAAGGACGCACAAAGTATGTTTCACGATCAAAAGCACTGTGAGGATTTCTAATAAAGTGGCTGGCGATTAAAGCACGAAATCAGAAACAAAGAGGAAGTAACCTTTAAAGAGGACAGACTGTACAGTTCTTGAGGTTTTAAAAGGTCTATATTATGCTAAGTGAACTTTTTAGAGTTCTCAACCGTGTTATCAAAAAATTACCTGGAGTTGCATTTCCACAGCTCAAACCGTGTCCCTTCTCTAGTGTAGTTTAACAAGTTGTAATCTGTAAAGCTCCTCTGTGTTTTTAAAGTCCATACGCCTCAAGCTATAAGGTTCAGTTGCTCAGTTGGTTTGTCCACCGATCTGAAGGTTGGCGGTTCGAATCCTGCTCACGACGTAAACATCATTGTTTGAGCGGATTGGTGGTGCGATTCCAGGTCCCACAGATGAACGAATAGCCCCCAGCGTGTGATTGGGTGAGTGGTTCCTTGATGTAAAGCGCTTTGAGTGCCTTGAAGGTGGAAAAGCGCTATGTAAAAATGTGACCATTTACCATCAGATGTCAGATTAGTGTGACTGCACAGCAAGTCCCGTATCACGCAAAGTTTAGTTTAGTTTAATTTACTTTCACTTGGTAAAAAATACAGAACAAGATACTTTATACAATAGAATGTGATGGATAGTTACCAAAAACCCTCAGGGGGCGTAAAATGTGGTAATCTCCATATAAAGTGCATGAGGCTCTAATAAAACAGTGCAAAATTTATATTTGTAGCTCATGAGAGATGATAAGATAAATCAATACAAACAGAGCTACACATCAAGTTTAACAGGAAATGCCATATTGAAAAGTGCTGTTGTTTAGAAGCAGGCATTTTAAAGCCTTTTTAAACTAACATTGTGAAAGCTCTACAAAGGAGCAAGGCTGTTCCATATTTTAGCTCCTCTGTGTAGAACATTAAGCTGAGACTGGTTGTGTGAGAGTAAGGAGCGCTAATGAGATGTCCACTATGAGCTGGAGAAGAATGAAATTCATTATCAAAGGCAAACATATTGTTGAGATGTTGAGGAAGCAGCTTTTTTGTCGCATCAAAAGATTTTGATCAGCTCACCACTTCTACTCATTTAGTGTCCACTGCGGTGTTGGGGAATGTGTTATGTGAAACTACAGACTGTATAAAGAAGTGGACTAAGGGGGTGTGACGAGTGTGAGCGTTCGGATCCAGTCAAATGAAGCTCATCAAGGCTAACAGTTGCGAATTTGGAGCCGAGTTCCATATTAGGAATTCCGACCGTGAGTATTACAGCAACCAAAGAGCTAATCCGGAGGCTGTTGAAGGTAACGCCCCTTCCCACCTACACCACTGGTTTAGCAGGGAGCGGGCGCTTAGTAAAGCTGTCAATCAAACCTGTTGCTAACACTAGCAGGAACGACCTTGGGGAAAAAAGGAAGCTGATTTGTCTCTTATTAGTGTTCATATCTTGAGTTACAGACACAATAGCGAAATAAAAATACCAGGATCATGTAGAGCGGGTCAATACGAACATTTTAAGACCAAAATGACGAGCCTGACAGCAGCAGTTACAGAGAGGGGGGTGACAGGTTTCAAATATAAAGTGAATTGGAGCCAGAGTCGATGGAGTCAGAAGCGCGCCCATGCTCACTTACTATTTGGAATGCGGTGACTAGCAGGTTAGCGATGTCCATTTATATATAGAGTCTATATACCCCAAAATGCAGCAGAATACAGGAATTGCTCAGTAGGGGACTGGAAAAGCACTGTTTTTGATCACGATGTTTTGATATTTTGCCATCTGAAAGTTATTTTCAAACTGATGGTACTGGACTGAGAAGCTAGAATGAATCAGGAGTACTCTTTGCATTCATTATATTTAATAATCTGGAACACTTGTGGCCTCTGTACTGCAGCGGGTCCATGTGCATTCTGAGCTAGGGATTATCGTCACAGTGCTAACAGCTATCGCCACAAAGCTAACAACTTTGATAAGAGTCTAGGGATAGTGTATGAACTTTCAAAACATGCCACCGAGCTTTTTGCCAATTCAGCTGAAAACTACTTCCACAAACAAGTATTCAGTGCAAGTTTTCAACACAAACGATCCTAGGTGTGTTTTTAATGAGGAAGCATTAAGCTCAAAGTCAATTTCTTTAAACAGCAGACCTATGTAGACAGTGGCGGAGTGGAGTGTCTCCGAAGTAGGAAGTCTCATCAATAAAACGATCGAGGAATCCATCGTGGAGCGGTAATCTGATCATTGCACTTCAGAATGTAGCAAGGCAACTATAAGCAAATGAGGCTGGGGAGAGGGTCTGTGCCGTTTCAATGAATTCAAAGGCGGCAGTCAAGAGTAAAGAAAATACTAAACGCCACTAAAAAATACTTAGAAAGAAAGAAACAAAGGTGACGCCAGTTACTCGGTGGTTTGGAGGATTCGCCCAGCAACCCGAAGGTGGATCCCAGCCCTAACCGTTGCATGCTGTTGTTGTGTCATTAGGCAAGACACTTCACCCACTTGCCTGTGCATTAATGTGGTGTGAGCGTAAGCTATTGCAGGCCGTTACAAGGATCCATGCAATAAGCATTATTTGGGTCTCAAAGCTTTGAAAATTTTGGCGATTTTGTTTTTTCAATTGCAATCACTTATCTTTTTCTCAGTTGAATGGAAAATTGTAGGTTTTCGCAGTTCTAACACAAACATATTTTTCTCTTTCTAAACTGTCATTATGATTTATTTGCCCTTCGTTTTCCTTGAGGTAAAATTTGATAAAATATAAACAACAACAACTGAAGTAGCCATTGTCAAAGTCATGCTAACCACAACCTGCCAACGAAACAATTTTCTACACAAAACGTTACGCTGCAATGTCAAACTCCAAAAAATTCATATCCTACCAATCTTTAACTTTCGCCATGGCAACAAAAAACAATTTCAGTGCGGTTTTGTAACTCATGTTTTTGTCCATTCCATCTGCGAAACAGATTTGAACATTCAGTGTGAAACCAGCGACAATACATGCTTTGAAATTGAGAAAGCGTTTGACAGATTGGCACAGAAGACACACTGATAAGATTGGCGGCCATGTTTGTCAATGGGACAATACAAATGCCTGCTGTGTGGGTTTAGAATGATAACAAATTAGGACCGTTGCCATACCGATTAACAATTCAAAACGAAATATTGTGTTTTCTGTTCTCAAAATGTCTTTAGGAACATGAAGTTGAAATAGTATATAGGCCTGTCACAACAAAGTTTGAAGTGTGATATATATCTGAAGTAAATATAGACGATAAACGATAATACTGAAACTAATTTATGCCACTGACACAACAACCCAAGAGCAGATTTAAACCACAAAAGCTATTCTAAATCTGCAATACTGTTAAAGATTCATGAGCGCCAATAAATAAACAGCAGAATGAAACACTTAAGCACTTAGTTTGCATCTGTAACGGGTCATAGAAGTGAGTTATTCAACTTTTTTTGGCTTAAATCTTACATTTGAGTAATTTTGTATATTTTATCCCCTTTATCAGCTCAAAATCTTCGCCCCGTGCTGCCTCAAGTCATCTAGTGGTACTCCAAGGAGCTCCTCAATGTTTTTAAAGTGCATTCAATTACACTGGACTCATTTAGATCATTGTTGTGTTCAATTTGCCTTCACTAAGCAGCTAGTCAACTTTAAAGAAGACATATTGTGGCTGAGCCTGCTGTATAGTTATAATCTATGACGCCCATGGATCATTATGTCATAATATAGACATTTTAAATCACAATATCCATCTAAAACACTTAATAAAAGAAACAAGTCTGCTGAATTCTGCATTAGAAAACTGCGGTGACAAATGGGAGCTGACGTCGCCATAAACTTCACCACAACAAAGAGCCGTGACACTGTTGGCTCCTCCTATAGATAGCTGCACATCATGCTAGCGAGCAGCGCATTTTTTTTTCATTCGTGCCAAAATTACTACGTGACGCTGTTGATTCCTGAGCATAGAACTGATTAAGAAAATAAAATTTGAGAATGAAGAAAGTGCAGAGCTGTGGGCTTGTACCGGTGGAGGTGAAAACGGGGGTTGATCGACAATATGGCGTCTTGAAAATAAGTGATTAAAGTTTACTCAAACATTCACGAATCACAACTTCGAGAGGGTGAATGAGAAGGGGAAACAACTATAACATGGTTAAAAGCTCTGAAAAGCCCATTCTGCATAATAGATCTGCTTTAATGCTAGCGAGCCTTGTATTTAGCATAGTTCTAGTTGAATCATTTCACAGTGCACCAGTGGGGGGCGTTCTTCTACAGATATGTTTTTATAAAGGAGGAGATTTGATATGTTTTATTTTGAGGTGTCAAAATTGTACTCAAGTGACAGTACTGGTGTTTCAAAATAATATTGCTCAAGCAGAAGTGGTCAATAAGTCTGAAAAGTTAAAAAAGCAAAACCAAATTTTCTGAACATGTTATAATTGTTTTCCCTTCTCTACCCTCTCAAAGTTGTATTTAGAGTCATTCATGCATGTTTGAGTAATCTTGCATGTATTGTTCTGCATTTACGACGCCATTGCTCTGAAAATTCCCGTTTTCCCCTACCCCGCGTACACGCCCACTGCTCTTTTTTTACTTCGCTCGCCAATTAGTGATAAGTGTAAGAGTGTCTGGACGTAACATTTTCAAAGGAAAGACCATAACTAAATCATATCTGAAGGAGCGGTGCAAGAAACATAAATTATTTAAAATTGCCAACATAAAGCTTTTGTCCCTTGTACTTTACTCAAACAAGACATTGTAAAATATATTGCTCAAGTAGGAGTAAAAGTATTGTGTAAAACTACTGAGAAGTATCACACATATTTAACTTATGCTATCTGCAACGCTCTGCTGGTCATTCACCGTAAACATATCTATCTTATATTGAATGTTTCTTCTCATGGCTCGTCCCTGTAGTATGTTAGTATTGTTGAAAGTGACTTCACGCGCCTGTGTTGCCGTGGTAACCTGGGAGACAAGCGATGGGTGCTGATGCTGACCTTGGGGAGCCAGGATCTCATAATGTTGCATTGAGCCCAGGAGAGATCCGTTATACTTTTCTGAACACAGTGTACACTACAATGCCACTGTCTGAGGACTCAAACTAACAGAGAAATTCCAAAGTTTGACGTTTGAAAAAAGAACGATTATCTTTCCAAGTTAAAATACGATGTAGTGATTTTGGTGTATTTCATCATGATATTTGTTTCGGATGCAACTTGTCTGAGCTTGGGATGGACAAATGTATGTACATTCTTGTCTTTTTTGAGTCCACAAAAAAGAAAAAAAGGAGAAAAAATAGAGTTTGTGGTTGCTTGAATAAATCAGATGCCCTACCTGACACAACATGTAATTTCACGAAGACTGGAACACAGTAATATAGTGTATGTGCTCAATTATTGATAGATATTATGTGTAATAAGTGGAAAAAATAAGGGCAAAATTAGAGTTTGTGGTTGCTTGAATACATCAGATGCCCTACCTGACACAACATCTCATTCCTCTGAGCCTGGGATGAACAAATACAGTATACATTCTTGTGTTGAGTTGTAGATACTATATAGATACTATGCCTATCCTATTTGAGACCACACATAGTAAGTGAAAAAAAAAGTTTGCAGTTGCTTTAATAAATCAGATGCCCTACCTGACACAGCCCTTTTAATGTATGACGCGTGGATGGCTGCTGATTTAAAAGTACCTTGCTTATACTAAATTAACGCTATGTAACTTTTCTGGCATAGGGGCTCCACCGTGTTTCAAAGTCCACTTAATACCCACTACTACTTAGCAACTAGCTGGTTTAAATAGCTTGTTTAGAAAGTCGTTTTAACAATGCAGCTTTATACAAGCCTCACTCCGAGTACATAGAACAAATATCTTGAAGTGCGTGGTTTGTTTTGACAGGTAGCGCTAACGGGCTGTCATCATCGGAGGCGCGCTCTTGTAAAACATGTCAATGTGTCTAACTGAATATCTAACAGCAAGTGAACCAATGCAGGAGTCAAAGGCTTTAAAACTTGTGGATGGCTTATGTAAAGAACGCTCAGGTGGATTCAACTACACTCCTACAAAGATTGTGAATAACACTTTTGTCAATGCTATAAAGTAAAAAAAAAATTAAATAAAAAACACACACAATCACATATTTGGTGCAAAATTTAGTTACGTAACGAATAAACACTACACTACAGAAAATATTGCAGAGTTATACTTAAAGGTCTTGTATCTGTTTTTGCCCCATGTATTTGAGCAAAATCTGTCTGTGTCTATTGTATAAGCGGCTCTTGAGGTCAAAATAATTCCGCCGCGTGCTGTCCGCATCTAATTAAAAAGCATTTTATTGTCCGATAATCAGGAAGTGCACGTCCCAGAATGTATAAGGTAAGTGAGGAATAACTGTGGACCACTGCAACTGTTGGACTACTTCTGTTTTTCGTGTTTTTTTAAGGCAGTACAATACAGTACAACAATCAGATACAGAACCTTTAACAAAAAAAAGTCCACTTCTGAATTTTCAGAGCCAAAAACTGCATTATATTCTACTGAGAAATGTCTTGAAAAGTTTAAAAGGATAAACGTGAATTAGCTTTTGTCAGAAATACCATAAAACATTCCCCAAATGGTGCGACATTAGAAACTGAAGAGGAATAACGCCACCCAAAAATGCCAACCAAAATGTTCAATTCTTAAGTGAGCGTTGGCGGGTGAGATTCCAGTTCCCCCAGATGAATGCTGTCGTTGTTTCCCTGGGCAAGACACTTAACCCACCTCGCCCCCAGTGTCTGCGTACGCTGGTGTATGAATGTGGTTCCTTGATGTAAAGCGCTTTGAGTGTCATGAAGGTGGAAAAGCACTATATAAAAATGTGACCATGTACTTTATATAATCCATAAACACTTTGTGGCTTATTCATCCAATGGTACTACTGTGCCATTTTGCACTCTCCGGCAATGTAACGGGCTCCCTCTGCAGGCCAAGTCATTAAGATGATTTCATGAATAATGACAAAAGCCACAGGGGAACCTTATGTAGATGCTAATTACAAACAGTAGCTTTTTATCTTAATAACATTCCCACTGAAAGTAAGATGTACTGCCAATTATCTTTCCCGCATTACCTTTAAAATGCTTACGTTCGGGCAGCAGCTTTAAAGGTCAAGGCATTCAGATGTTAGAGTAAGACTTTTGTTGTGTCATTGAGCAACACAGCTCTTTACCATAAACCAAATAACAACTCAAATATTTGAATGTAGAATGGTAAGAAGAAGTGCATATGTTCGTTGATGAACTAAACTGACACAGACATACGCAGACACAGGGAGAACACGCAAACTCCACTTAAAACGTCTGTCAATGGAGCCAACGCAGCGCTTTGTTCAGAGCTGGCTTTGAGAGTGCCCCATGCAAAATGTTTTGATTGTTAAGATCATAACTCATCCATCACCATTCCGTTACGAGCCTGGGAACGATCGCACTGATGGCTACTGAGAAAAGATGGCACAGTAAGTTGAGTATGTCAAACCGATCGGGCGAAGTGTCCCAAAACCAGAACAAGCAGAGAAATTGAACTTTTGTTAAATTCATTTGAGAAAAAAGCACATCTGGGGCAGTAACATAAAGTTTTTGACGTTTAATAGCAAGATGTTGATGCGTTTTAACTGTTGAAAAAAGGCTTTGTGACAGTCTTGAACCCAACACGAATGACCGTGAATTATTAAAGTACCAGAAGTAGACGGGAATTGGGGCTAGATGAAAACTGAACATTTCAACGCACTCAAGCCTCGAATGCAAGACAATACGAGATAACTCAAACATGCATGAATTGATTGGAAAGTAGGGCTGAATCACAAGGGGAAAAATATGTCACATTTTAAACACATCCAGAAGAATTGGACATGGGTCAGTCAAATAGACAAAGAAACATGAAACTAACAAACTCATACAAGAATCACGTTTCAGAACATGTTTGTAGCCATGTAAACTACAGGGTTAGCAGTTTTTATGCTGAATAACATGGAATATTTAGGTTTTTGTGGAAGAAATGATGGTACTTCAAAAACAGCAGCCTTTGCGATTTGTTAATTACATCCATTCAAATTGCGAATACGATTACTATTAATCTTGTCGCTCTAACTCTGAGTAAACTAACGATGATGACGAGGTGCTCAGCCTACCACAAAGAAATAGACTCCTTACTTTACTCATCGTGCTCCTTGCATTGGCTCGGATCACGTCTCCATCGTAAGCCCTATACTCTGTATGGTAATGCTCTCCCCTTAGACAGCTCTACATCAACCCCGCGGTGATAACACCAGAGGAGAGACATCATGTGGACTTGTTCTCGCCGGACCACCAAAATGTCACAGTCTTCCTTCAATAAATAATTCACACTAAGATGGCTCCAGTGTGTGGCATGGCCCAGGGCTGCTCTTGGTGCTACACTGGGACATGGGCACACAAGCTGTTCGCTCTAACTGAAGCCATTTTGAGAAGCCTCTTTTCACATCGATTTGAAGATTGGAACACAGAAGAAGGCATGTTTTGACAGAGCACAGACTGGCCCGCGGAATGTGCTGGAATCAATGCAGATACAATGGTGAATATGAGAATATAATTTATGTTTTACAAAGAGAAAGTAGATACTAAACAATTATAACGTTGTAGAGCTCAACTAAAATCAGAGGTGGGTAGAGTAGCCAAAAATTGTGCTTAAGTAAGAGTAACGTCACTTCAAAATGATATTACTCAAGTAGAAGTGCAAAGTATTGGTCCAAGAAATTACTCAAGTAAGAGTAAAACTGTATTTTGGAGTAAGAGTAACTTAAAGAGTAACTGTTTGATGTTATTGAGGAGTTTTGGGTGAGATTGACATTGTTGGGGTTAGTGTTGTCACATCAGAGCAACAGCTGTAACTTTTTAGATGTTGATGCCAAAAACATTTATAATTATTAGCTTAAAAGTAACACAGTTGCTGGGTTTCAGATGACATCACAATAGTCTATAGGCCAATGATACCTAATACAGATGGGGGCAGCTAATATTTATGCTGTTAAAATGCAGACTCTGTTGTAATACAGCAACATCTTGAGTCTAGTCACTAATAGAAATGATGAGGTTCAACATTTGTGCATTTACATTTTGGATATTTCATGGCAAAGTGCAACGTAATCAATAGGAAAAACTAGCTCTTGCCTCCATCTGGAAGTGCGACATCATCAAGTTTCAGAATCTGAAAACTACCAATAGAATAAACAAGTTAAACTTTCTCATATTCTTGAATTCAACAAAAAACGCTCCTCCACTTTCCAACTGAGTGGTAGAACTACGGACAAAGATTCGAAGCGGTGTGTCTGTGCGTTGCCATACAATTTAAATTCCTCATGTCGAGTAGTGTGACATCCAACAATCAAAAGAAAAATCACGCAGTGGACACCAGGCTTAACGCAAACTTATTTCAGGAGAGAAAGTCTGTAAGTGCTAAATAATAATAACATTGGATTTACAGAGCAAGACACCCAATTTTTATTTCCATTTTTTGAAGTGTTTTGAGCTCTTAAGAGGAAATTTAATTTGCCACTCAATGCTAAAATTCTTCCGAAGTTTTGATTCCATCTGCAAAACCTCCATAGACTTGCACATAAATATAAATAGCGTATTAATAAAACGTCTGTCAAACTCAAAGCTAACTTCTCACACTGTGTTTCTGCAGACTCGGAGGCCAGACGCATTTGCCCACAGTTTCAAACATTGGTACGAAAGTCCTCATTGTTTTGATTGAGAGTTGGGCCTAAAAGGAACAATCACACCAGCTGCATTCAAATGATGTAATTCACCTTACTCCAGTCCGATTGCTTTTCCTTGTCTGAACTTCCCCAGAATTAATCAACACAACCCCAACGCCGCCAAGAAACACTGAATTTTCAACTTGACAAATACACAGTGTAGTAACGCCAAGGCAGGAGTCCAATCACACACTTCCCAACTGTGTAATCCAAGTGGAACAGAAGTTTGAACATAAGGATACGAGGACGAATGTTTTGTCCAAATATAATCCCCAAATAAAAGAAAACAAAAGGGAAGACAGTACACTTTCTCCACCAAGCTAAAACATGCATGATAAGCTAATCCTCCAGCTGGGTAATTCTAGGGTGTGTCGGTGAAATGTATTCCCAGTGTCCAAGTACTAACCAGGCCCAGCAAGTTGGAGATACTGGGTATGTACTGTGGGTAATTATATGGATTATTTTGAATGATCAAACTGTTTATTTTAAGTTTGTACCAATGGATATGATAGTCATGAGGTAATATTAGCCCACACAACTGTAAATATAAACTTAACTAGCTGTGATTTTGTTCTCGTCTACTGGGTTTCAGTAGTAGAACCTGGTTTCAACGCATTTTAAGACTCTCGCCCGCAATCGCGAAGGTACTAGGTTCCATTCCCCTACCGTAGGTGACTTTTCTACGTGGAGTTTCCTTTCTAGGGGTACAGCTGCTTCCCTCCAAAACATGCAGATGACAGCGCTACATAGCATATCAGACCACAGCGCCATCTTCATCTGAAACAGTTTATTGATCATAAACCCGGAAACAAGATCCCGATAAGTTGCTAAGATGCGTTTTGGGATAAAAGAGGACTGGCTGAGCGATGGCAGTCCTCCCCTGCTTCACTTCATAGCCTGAAAAAAGCCGCTGTAAAACTGTCCCATAATTCATGAGTACTAGCGATGTGCCAAAGGGTCTGTGAGAGCTTTAGTCTAGAACGAGTTAGATCAGGGGTGTCCAAACTTTTTTCACCAAGGGCTGCATTTTGAAGCATATTTGAAGCTGAGGGCCACAGACTGGTGATGCATTTTACATAACTTTGACAGTACCTTCTATCAGGCTCAGACCATTCATTCATTTTAGGTCTTTACCACAATGCGCTGTGATATATTGAGGTTTTAGCCGGACTGTAACTGCTCTGAGGTTTGCAGTGGTCCAAACTTATTCCTCACTTACCTTATGCTTTCCGAGCATCCTAATTATTCACCGCGATGAGTTTATAAGCGCTTCTCACAATTCTCAGAAACCAAAGTGGAGTTTTGCCATGATGATAACGCTAACAAAAACTAGCATGCGGAATATTTTGAACTCAAGAGCTGCTTATATAATTTATCTGTACTAGGGCAAGACAAATTTGTTCAAATACATGGGGAAAAATTTGGGTACAGGACCTGCTAACGCATAACATATTTAGATCACCATGTCACCTTTGATTGTTTCGGAAATGATATATTTGCCAAAAACAATGTATGCAACGTGTATAATCTGAGTTTCACTTCTGTTTGCTCTTTGCGCTAAGTCACCCCCCCTTCAGAGCGCTATCACAACACAATCAGCTGCATCCCGCTAATGAAACTACTGCACATCGCACCAGGTTTGTCGAGTTGCTGTGTACAGATTTGCATCATGTTTTTGTTTATGGAGGCTTGTGGGCGGAGCATTGCACAGAATCTTACAGCTAACAATAAGGAGGGTTCGAATAGGGCCCGGGAGAGATCGCTAAATTACTGAAACATGCATGGATGACATTTAAAACCTCTTCAGGCACGTTTTTGATGAGGGAACGTTATAACATGAAAGTTACCCCTGTAGTTTTAGTACTTCCTCCACACATGTTGTTTACATGTATTGTGACTGGTGACACAGACAGCCACAGATGGACCAGTGACGAGTCCCAATGACAGATTTGACATTTTCCAAAAAAAAACAAAAAAACAACCCAAAACAAACAAACAAACCTACAAATTTAACCTATTTCTATGTAGCTTTGATTTACTGCGATGTTCTTACCCTTTTGCTGTATATATTGCTACTTACTTTACTTAATGATGATGACAGAGATTCCTTCCTTTAATGAGTTTTGTAGTGAAGGTGACTACATATGGAAATTAGCTCCATGCTAACGCTATCTTATTTCCACAAAGTTGCTGTGTTCATTAATATTCACTGTCCTCTCTAGGGCTGAACTTACACCCTGGTCAATACATCCTCATATCTTTATTTTGTCCACATCTCAGCTCCGCTCAGCACCGCGACTGATCCCATCGTACTGAATCACACCCATAAGTGGACCGGCTCACCCACAGGCCAGGCGGGCAGCATCGATTATCAATGCCTTGGCACCGAGTCCCAAACTGTCGGCCAGCAGCCCATCTGATAAAGAGGACTGTTGCTTGGTTACTGTTCCACGAGGAAGAAAGATGACAAATACAAAGATTACAAAGGTGGACTGTAACATATTTGATTAAAACATCTACTCTGGCATAGTGGCCAAGTCCGCTTCGTTATAGCGATTTTGGGCTTATTTTTCCAGGACGTTGCTTGCAAATTTTGAGAATCACAGGTTGCGTTTCTTTGGGCTTGTTCCCAGGTGTCACTTTCATGTCATCAAAATGGGTGATTTGTGTACTTTTTTCACGTCTGTTTCACGTTAATAGACTCAGTAACCATGAACAGTCTATGGTAATGATGAAAACACAAGCTGTTAATGTTTTAAAGCTGTTATTGGGGGGGCTTGGGTCGTTAGTTTTGGGCTTTTTTTGGGCTTGGTCTCTGAAAATCTGGCAACGCTGTACTTTATGTGATGAAATTTAACTTACAAGGTTTAAACAGAACTTAATATCAATATCAGTATAATTTGAATCAAGGTTGTCAATACCAAAAACGTTGATTTGCGCATGTTCTGTTCTTGTCTTTTTCTAATTCCTAGGTTGGCCGATCTAAAAGACTACACACTTTTCCTGTTTTCTTATTTCTGTGAGTTGACATATGCGTGAGTGACAGTCGCATTAGCCAATCAGAGAAATATACACGTGTGACCGGTGGACTTCTGCGTTGTGTTGTAAGAAGGAGCCACGGGACACAGCGGGAACTTTTGGAGGCACTCTCCGTTTAATTCTGGTTAACAGTATATAAAATGGAATTAACATCCCGCCATTTATTGGTACAGCCCAAACTACAGGAGAGAAGACAACGAAAAGTTAGCATCTCCCCGCACTTGTCCACATGAACAAATTAAAACAACGGAGTAACACCAGAGCCCAACATCAACTCAAACACAACCAAAATACAACCACAGATGCAAACAAAGCCAAAAATAACAACAAAAGGACACCCCAATATGAGACCACGACAAATGACTGACCTCTTCCCAATACCGGATTTACAAAGGGAAGAGGCAGCGTCAAACCCCAAATTTATACTAGGGGCAAAGCGAAGGTCACACGAAGAAGAAACAAAAATACCGAAGAAGTGGGCTGGAGGACCAAGGCTGCACATTAAATCAAACGCCAGGTATGAGCTAAACTGAAATAAACAAAAGCACCATTTTGTGTAATTATACATGTATATATATATATATATGAACCGGTTACACACGGGTTGTCCTTTTCAAAACAAACAAGCCCGCTTCAGTCTGGCAACCAGGCTGCTAAATGATTGCTCTGTATTGGGGATTTCATTGTATTTATTCACTAGGCCACACTTGTACAGTTGCATGAAGCATATACGCAGAGATTCCCAGCTAACATCCCTCTGTAGTCCTCCGTAAACCTCTTCTTTATGGAATGATTTCAAGTGCGCGCGTAGCGGTCGGAATAATAATGAATGATTCTTACATAAATTAATCCAGTGCGTTGTCGGAGCCCTGTTGTGTGTAATTAGATTCTTGCGGGCTTACGCTGGTGCTAAAGTTTGTTTCAAATTCACAACACACATGTATAATAATGATTTTTTAATTCATATTCTAATAACATTTTGCCCTAACTAATCATACTCAATTTACAGTAGCTAAGTGGAGCCTGGGAACAGTTTACAGCAGCAGTCGTCGTAGTAGTAGTTGTAGAATTAGTAGTAGTATTTGCATTAGTAGTATTAGTAGCAGTTATAGCAGTAGTGGTGTAAGTAGTACTTTTTGTAGTAGTAGTATTTGTATTAGTAATAGTTCTAGTATTAGTAGTAGTCGTAGTGGTATTTGCATTGGTAGCATTAGTAGTAGTCATAGTAGTAGTGGTGTAAGTAGTACTTTTAGTAGTATTTGTATAAGTAGTAGTTGTAGTATTAGTAGTGTTAGTAGTAGTCCTAGTAGTAGTAGTATTTGCATTGGTAGCATTAGTAGTAGTTATAGTAGTAGTGGTGTAAGTAGTACGTTTAGTAGTATCTGTATCAGTAGTAGTTATAGTATTAGTAGTGCTAGTAGTAGTCATAGTAGTAGTGGTGTAAGTAGTACTTTTAGTAGTAGTAGTATTTGTATTAGTACTAGTTGTAATATCAGTAGCGTTAGTGGTAGTCGTAGTAGTAGTAGTACTTGCATTTGTAGCATTAGTAGTAGTCATAGTTGTAGTAGTAGTAGAAGTAGTTATAGTAGTTTTCGTCCTTATCTTCCTGACTAATTATATTACTATTTCTTCCATAAAGAAAGTGCATTATTTGTGTTGATCCCAGGAGCTCGGATAAACAAACAAGGAAGTATCTGTAACAAAATAAGTCAAATTGAAGTAAATATTCAAATTCCATTTAGAAATAAAAAATAAAAATTCAGTTTAAAAATGATGACTCAATCAGCGCCTGCAGAGAATGTTTTTGCTCTACAATTACTCACTTAACAGCACAATTCCACTATCGGTTTCCTATTGTACAAGAGAGCGGGATGTGCAAGTTGTTTTACTTTTGAATAAAACGATTTGGGATTTCGTGGGAAGAGGGATGGCTGCTATCAAGGCCGGGGCACTGAATTTGAAATGCTCTTTTTGGGTAAGATTCCATCACAGACAGATAATGACCTCCAGTTGTTCCTGTTGAAAATGTTCCCAGGCTTCACGGACCAAAGGAAAACCGACTTAACTCAACATAAATGTGGGCAATGAGCTGCGAGAGGGTTTTATATTGTTTTGAATGATGAAGGACACTCTGAAAACATAACACAGGTTCAAATGGATTATTTTAAAGCTGCACTGTGTCACTTTGATGGAGGAGGATCTGTGGAGCGGTGAGGAGTAGTTGTAGTATTAGTATTAGTAGTAGTCATAGTAGTAGTGACGTAGGTAATACTTTTTGTTAACAGCAGTACTTGCATTAGTAGTTTTAGTAAGTAGTACTTGCAGCAGTAGTAACTACTAATACAAATGTATTAGTAGTAGTTGTACTATTAGTAGTGTTAGTTGTCAGAGTAGTAGTAATATTTACACTAGTAGTATTATTGGTAGTCGCGCAAATAGTACTTTTAGTAGTAGTAGTAGTAGTATTTTCATTAGTAGTAGTTGTACGATTAGTAGTGTTAGTAGTCGTAGTAGTAGTAGTATTTGTATTAGTAGTATTAGTAGTAATCATAGTACTAGTGGTGTAAGTAGTACTCTTAGTAGTAGTAGTAGTTGTACTATTAGTAGTGTTAGTAGTCATAGTAGTAGTAGGACTATTTGCATTAATAGTATTAGTAGTAGTCATAGTAGTAGTGGTGTAAGCAGTACTTTTAGTAGCAGTACTATTTGTGTTAGTAGTAGTTGTACTTTTAGTAGTGTTAGTAGCTGTAGTAGTAGTAGTATTTACATTAGTAGTATTATTAGTAGTCACGTAAGTAGTAGTAGTATTTGTATTAGTAGTATTAGTAGTAGTCATAGTAGTAGTGGTGTGAGTAGTACTTTTAGTAGTAGTAGTATTTGTATCAGTTGTAGTTGTGGGCAATGAGCTGCGAGAGGGATTTTATATTGTTTTGAATACAAACATAATAAAAGTTAAAATGGCTTACTTTAAAGCTGCACTATGTCACTTTGATGGAGGATCTGGCACTTGTTTGTCTCCACGGAGATGTAATTGCTTTTCCTATAGGGAGTTCACCTATATGGCAATACGCTTATCTCCGTGGAAACAAGCGGGAGATATTAATGGGCTTGGTTACTGGTCAGATTTGTGGAGCGGTGACCCTTTTAGCAATAAAAACACTTGTAATTGATGAAATGCAGGGTAAGTATGTTTAACTGCATAATGTGACACATTCCAAACAAAGTAACAAAATCTCCATGGAGACAAATAGGTGTTGAATTTCCAACCAGAAAAGTTACATAGTGCTCCTTTAAGTTATTTCCAGTAGTATTTTCCTATTATCATTTTTACTTTAAGATAAAATGATCTGTCCATTGAGATTATTTGACTTATTTAATAGATTTGTTTTGGGATCAGACAGAAATTCCTTGAAAATAGTCTAGAAACGAGACCATCAAACAAAATAGATGTAAACTAGTGAAAAATCAAACCAAGATTCTGATTTTTTGCAATACAGCTGTAATGTTACCTAAGTGTTTCCAACGCTAACTAACCTGGCTCTCCATCGCGGGTCCATGTGGAGAGGTAAGAGCTTGGTAAATGAATCAAAAGTCTTAATCAGCGCTGGATTGGCTCCCTGTGGAGTTAATGGAGGTCCACATTGATTTGGAAGTGATGTACAGCAGAGAGAAGACCATGACGACGAGTTATGGTGAACGCTGTAAGGATGTTTGTTCATTTATGACGTCAGCGAGTTGGGTTCAAAGGAGGTGAGGAAACGCAGATATGAAACGTGCCAAAATCTGTGGAAATTAAAGGTGTACTATGTAACTTTTCTGGTGGGGGTTCTGCCACCTGTTTGCCTCTATGGAGATGTTATTGCTTCGCCTGGAATGTGCCATAATCTGTGTTTTTATATCCCGTATATGTGTTTTTATATCCCGTGACCCTTGAATTCTTACTGCGAGTGGCCTTTTCACAGATCTGACCCGTAACCGAGCCCGATAGCGTCACCTGCTCGTTCCCATGGAGATAAGTTTAATGCCATATAGATGCGTGTGTTTTTTTAATAACCGGAACCCATGCGTTCTTACTGTGAGCGGGGTCGCCTTTTCACAGATCTGATCTGTAACTTGGCCTGGTGGCGTCTCTTGCTTATCCCCGCGAAGATCTTCAATGCCATGCTGCGGAACATTTCTCATGACCCCTGGTGGCCATTTAACAGGAAGCTAACGGAGTTTCTATCAATAAAACAACAATTCCAGGAAAAGCAACAGCATCTCCATAGAGACAAAAAGATGGCGGACTCTCCACTAGGAATGTTACATCGTGCAACTTTTACTTAGTGGTAATTACTGAAAATTGGGTGACTTGTTGTAGTATCTAATTGAAAGTATTGGATTGACATTCATAAATAATTGTGATCAAAAGTACAACAGCTCTTACGCATTAAACAAACATTTTTTTTTATTTTTTTTTATATAGCGCTTTTCCACCTTCAAGGCTCTCGAAGCGCTTTACATCAAGGAACCACTCACCCATTCACACACATTCATACACCACTGTACGCAGACGCTGGGGGCGAGGTGGGTTAAGTGTCTTGCCCGAGGACACAACAACATTCATCGGTGGGAGCTGGAATCGCACCGCCAACCTGTGGATCAGTGGACAAACGCTCTACCAACTTGAATTGTCTGATTGGTTAATACGATAAACGGGTCCAAAAATGTATTTCTCATAAGTATCGTAAGGATTCCCTGCAAATCTTCAGGTTGGCGGTGCGATTCCAGCTCCCA
This sequence comes from Periophthalmodon schlosseri, assembly GCA_000787095.1. Classification (NCBI taxonomy): domain Eukaryota; kingdom Metazoa; phylum Chordata; class Actinopteri; order Gobiiformes; family Gobiidae; genus Periophthalmodon; species Periophthalmodon schlosseri. The sequence goes on from KN487019.1 coordinate 42,716, forward strand.
CGGATGAATCTTATCGTCGCGTCCTTGGGCAAGACGCTTGACCCACCTCGCTGGTATGTGAACGGGTGAGCGGTTTCTCGAAGTCGGAAAAGCACGATATAAAACTATGACCATTTACTATTTCTGCCCGGCAATGAGACACGTAACCTTCTCACTGTGAGGCAACCGCTACGCCGAGAAAACGCAGTTAGTCAGTCTTCTCCTCCGACATCATTATTACTGATCAAACTCAAAATCCCTCAGTGTTTTATCGCCTTATAAAGCTCTGGTCCAATGATGTGACAAGTGCGTTAAGTGCCTGCGGAGTTATGACGCCGGTTTATACTTGCGCTAGAGAGATAGGGAGGCCTGCTTTCAAATACTCCCATAGTCAACAGAGAGGCGAAAAACGTATTGTGCGCAGCTAGGGACCTCTCTAGTTCAAGGCAAATTAATTATACCGCAGGTTAATATCTCTGAGCAGCTTCTATAAAACATACTGACAGGCAATTATTAACTGTTCACCTCGTGGCCTGCTTGTTTTAATGGCGGAGAGAAAGTGACTGCTGCTGAGTTTGATACAGGAAACGGAGGGTGGGTAAAAATGCATTTGGAAATGTAAGAAATATAAATTTGGTTACATATATGTGAAGAACCGTTTTTCATTCATTTGCAAAAACAGATAAAAAAAAAAAAGTAGTATATTTTTTTTTGTGTGTAGCAGTGTTTTCAAAAGCCAAATAGGTTTTAGTGAAATACATAGACCTATATTGTCATTGGTAACATATGTAGAACATGGTAACAAAAAAAGCCCCATTTTTAAAACAGAAACATCTGAGTTTACAAAATTACTCTTCATTTTTATTGCTCTCAACTTGGACAAATAATTAAAATGACGCTTAAAGGTGCACTGTGTAACATTTGTGGTAGATACCCTGCTACCTTCTGGTCTCCATTTAAAAAAAAAAAAAAAAAGAAAAACATGCATTCTTATTGTGAGCAGGGTCACGTTCCACAGATCTGACCTGTAACTTCGCCTGAAGGCATCTCCGTGAAGATAAATCATTTCAATGCCATACTGTGATACTGCGGAACATTCCCGGCAAAGCAATAACATCTCCATGGAGACAAGCGGGCGGACCAAAAGTTGCATAGTGCTTCTTTAAATGTCAACAGTGGAATCATGTGGATAGGCCTACGTAATGAATGGTTATCAGGAGTTCTTTTAGGATCTTTTGTTATTTTTTCCTCAATAAGTAGACTCGAGGCTTTCAATAGACCACAGCGTCACATTAGCAAAGCAATTGTTAAGGTACAACTAGATTATCAACCCACACAATCTACAGGCTGCGCGAAGCCATAATGGAAACGGGAGCAGAGCGGAGCAGATAACACCACAAAACAAGTTTGTGAAGAGGACTCACGGTGCTGAAATTGCGTGGGCCGCACAACTCGCCCTGAAAGCGGCACGAGAGCAGCATCTCCTCCAACTGGTGCCCCAATCTATCCAGCAGCTGGCGCATGGACGGCTGGGATTCGCGCGGCGGAGGCAAGAAGTGGTTAAAGTCCAAGATCCGGGACAAGGGGGACCAGGGCGGCTCGCTCCCGGCTCCATCCCCGCTCAGAGCCGCCAACGCTTCACGGGCAGCGGGTGACACCTGCCAATTCCGACCCAAGAGCCCCAACCATCTCCCGGCGCTGAAGATATCCGTTTTCTTCATTCGTCTTGGTAGCAGCAGGTTCTGGTTACAAATAGTCACCGCGGGGAACACGAGCCTCTTCGCGTAAACCATGTGCGCTTTGGTGTACACCGGAGACGACAGGAGATAACGCACCCGGTTGGAGGACCAGGTGAAGAGCAGGGCCAGCGCGGCGAGGAAAGCCAGCAGCCACGCAACTCTCCGCGGGTACGAGCCGCTCAAGAAGACGTGCCTCAATCCATGGAACGTGGTGTGTTTTAAGAAAAGCTTCCCGGCTTCTGTCAGCGATCCGGCTCTCGGCTTGGGTCCAGAGGAGTCGCATTGGCACATTTTGGATAGACGCGCGCGGTCAACATCGGCTCCGGTGCGTTCGTTGTGACACCTCCGAAAGTGGCTACGCGCGCTTTGCCACAGACTTTACTGACAGAGAGAGAAAGAGAGATGGAGAGGAGGGGAAGAAGAGAGAAGGGAGGGAGAGAGGGAGATGAGAGAGAAAGTAGCGCGCGCACTGTTCTCTGCTCTAGCGTGCGCTCCGAGGCACCAAGGCAGCAGCTTGTGGCGCTGATGGGGGGGAGAATTTTGGGCCAATCACACGCACGGCTCGTCCAAGGGGTCCGCGGAGCTATTTGGTATAATTTAGTGCGCAACTGTGCAGCAACAGGAGCTACGGCGATTACTTCATCAAAATTACGAGCAGACAGACTCCGGAATTCAAAGCAGTGCCCCGGAGAGACGGCACGTTGAAAACACAGAAGCACGTTTTGACAGTGTGTTATCGTTTCAAAACACTTTTACGTAACACACATTAAAGATCGTAAAAGTAATCATCGATACGTGCACAATGGCGTATTAATCTAAATACTCCCGCTCCTATTTCTCGGACAATTACGTGCTTAATCAGCGTAAATGAAATGCAAACCCCTACTGAGACCCATTAGCTTCACAAAAAGGGGAATTTAAGTTCATTTATTTCAGTTCAAAGAAAATGGCAGAAATGAAAGCACTGGAAAGTTTGTTTGAATGCTTCTTTTATTCTTTATGAAGGGCGTAATATTTAGTCTATATTCACAAGGTTATCAGAAAATCAGATGTATTGTGGCAAGCCTGCGTTTTATAACTAATAAGAGCGTATGCTACAAATAATCACTCACTTCTTAAAGGTGCACTTTGTAACTTTTTGGTGCACTATGCAACTTTGTCCATGGAGATGCTACTGCTTTGCCTGGAATGTTCCACAGTGGAGCCCCTGACATGGCCATTTTAAATAACTCTCAATAAAGTGATGCAAATATATATAGGTTTATGTTGTATGGACATTTTTATTATATTTATAAAAGGTAAAAGAAAATAAATTAATAAATAAAAAAGGGGAAACTTTGTTTGTCAACGCTGTGGGGAGGGGGCACGTTGGCAGGTTATTTAAGGTCGAGGGCACCACGTTGTGTTCCATTGGTTACGCTGTAAAACACAGACAGCGGGTAATTAATTAGCAAGTCTTGGGGAGCAACGTGGAAACATTTGGAGTCATACTGATCGTGGCGGGCGGCTCGGAGCAGTCCGGCGGTTTTCTTCTGGGTGGTGTCTGCTCCAACGGACTTCACCTTGTTTATGTTACTTCCGTGTGGGAACTTTGAAAGTGGAAATTTTGCATGGGTGCGTGTGGGTTTACAAAAATGTATATTTTTTTTTAATCCTGGTGAAAATGGCCGGGATTTATATAATTGGGTGATTGAAGAAGAAGGAGTCTGATGAAGTTGTTTGGGATAAAGTTCTCATGTAAAGAAACCATTCTGGGCTGTGTTTTTTTTACACTGATGCCTTCAAGGCCACTCGGCCACCCACACACAGTATGGCATTAAACTTATCTATTTGGCATGTATTCAATTGCAAATTATTAAAAACATGCATATTGTGAGCAGGCTCTCCTCTCCGCAGAATGTCACTAGGCCTGGTGGTGTGCTTGTCTCCATGAAGAAAGATAATGCCATACTGTGGATCATTTCAAGCAAAGTAATAACCTCATGGACCCAAAAGAATTAAAATAAATGACACAGTGTACCTTTAACAGAGTTGTGCAAATAGTCTCATTTAAATTGAACAGAGATCCAATAATTTGTAATAGTGAAGTAGCAGCTAATGGCTTTTTAGTGGAGAGGTCTACAGCCAAGTAAAGCCAGTAAAAGCATGTGGTCTGGAGCAGAGTTCAGACTTTGGAGGGAGACATTTGACTAGCCTTTTGTGAAATGGCACTAATTAAAAGCCAGGAAATTAATATTAAGCCAATTATATTTTTTTAAGAGGACAAAATAAAATCACATAAAAACAATACACACTAATCAGTAATCAGAAACTAAAAGTTGCAACAAACCCTGCATATTTAGTTTATTTATATCTTCTCTCAAACAGAAAACACTCTGTTCCACATTGTGATGTCATCTGATAATACAGGAAGTGCTCCAATGTGTTTTTATACTCCATACACCTTCACTAGAAACATTTCGAACATTTCATCCCTGGAATTGCCAGTCTCTACTGAACTAAAGATAAAAGGAGCTGTTAACTTGAAAACTACCACTACATGACATCACAAGGTGGAACAGAGCATTTTGAGCTTTGGAGATGAAGACAGACTAATAATAAAGGGTTACTCAAACATGTGCGAATGAAACGAAACACAACTCCAGGTATGTTTTTAAGGCGTAAACAACATTCTAACGTAGCTTAAAGCTCACAAGAGTCAGTTTTGCGTGATATAGAACCTTTAACTCTTGTTCCTTCCAGCTCTGATGAATAGGCCAGTTGAACTAAGATGGAAAGCAATTTATAGACTAGCGGCATAAAAACCCAAAAACACATATGCTCAATTCAAGTCTTTATCTCCAAATGTCCTAAAAGCATTCCACTGAACTAAATTGCTACTCCCAGTTGCTCCTAACCATTTGTCTTTCTTTTCAATATCTCTCTTTCTCTTGCTCTCTCTCTCTCTCGCTCACACACACACACACACACCTAAAAACACATATAACCACAAGAGCTGTAATCCACGGCTCACAGTTGGCTTGTTCCTCCTCCAAATTCGACACTAGACTAAGGTGTTACCACAGAGCTGGAGAGTGCATATTTCATTCAAGGCGGCATTGCAAAAAGTATCTGAGTTTAAATTATTTGAATGAAGAATGTTTTATCTTGATTTGAGGAGATTTGACTTGACAGGTACAATTACCTATGAATAGAACAAGACTTTTTTTGTACTTTAAGGAACCGTATTTCAGGTTTTGATTCTATATTGCATAAACTTGACCTATCTGTGCCCCCAGATACAAGGTAGACATGTTTTGGTTCTCAATACGGTTATCCAATCAGAAAGCAGAATGAGCCTCACATAAGTCTCTCATTTGGGTTGCCAGTTTCAATGGTGAAATCCATTGGTTTAAAACTAAAAAGACTCTCTTTTGATCTGAATGGTCACTACCTAAACCCCAGCCTCTGCAGCTCAGTGAGTGAATTCTGGAGGTTCTGAGCTTTCACATGAGGCATGGTCATATACTTTGAATGATAAAAATGTATATGTTTCGTATATGTAAAAAACTGTAAGCGCTCCAAATATCTTGTTCCACTGGTAAATCAATGCACCTGACAAGAAAATCTACTCCAAACAAAATACTACGTTCTTAATTCAAGTCATGACAGCTTACCTAGAAAGTACTATTTGCAGTGAACGTGTATTTTGGTGCTACACATTTGGGAGTAAACAAGGTGACATTCACAAACACATCCACTCTCCGAGGGGATACACAGAAGGTCAGTGCACCCATCGCGTCTGCTAAATGAATGTAAATCAAGACAAGAGACGACTCCACGCCTGTTCAGCTAATGCTACGACTTAACCTTTACAACCGCACTCATGATCCAGAGTGTACTTCCAACAAACGACTACTTAAACTCGAGGAAAACACAAACTGTAGCACAGCAAAATTCATGATGGAATTTGAGATGATATAAAGACTTTCAGAGTGAAATTTGTTCTTGTTGTTCTTCCTGTCTGTGTGGGTTACATCTTTGTTCTAAACAGCACTTGTCGGCAAGTTCCACTGACCGAAGTAGACAAGACAGTGGACTCATTACGTCAATCTTTTGGAAACTGTTTCTGTTTTGCATGACCTTGCATGATGAGTTTGTTGTAAAAAATTTGCGCTAGAATGTTTTTTTTCCCTTCTGGAGAAAAGTTTTGAGAAGAGTTTTGTTTGGATGTGCTTTAAAGCCTCATCACGTAACTTTTAGCCTACCTTTTTTCTTTCATTTTGGATAGTAAAAGAAAAATCTGTCAACTGGTCAAAAAGTTGTAGGAGTGAAGACGTTTTGGTGCTCATCCAAGCCGCTTCTTCAGTTCTAGTCAGATCACTGGTGGACACAGCCTTATATTTGTCTGAAGGGAGGAGCTCACTACACTGAAACTGAAAAGATAGATAGATATAAGGCACCACCAGTGATCTGACTAGAACTGAAGAAGCGGCTTGGATGAGCAGCGGAACGTCTTCACTCCTACAACTTTTTGTCCACTTGACAGATTTTATACTTTTCTTTTACTATGGATCAGACGTGGACGACTAAGGGATTACACAGATTTCATTTTGGATGTTTTTATTGCATTGAAAAACATTGGCCTATCTGCTTGGCCTGGATGAGAGCCTCCCCCTTCTTGTCTCCATGGAAATATTGATCCTTTGGTTATGGAGCTCAACAGTCCCACCCACTTCGAAGTCTGCTCTGGTTCCGGAAGTAAATTTTACATTCATTTTTCCCACAGACTTTTCGAGTTCAAAGGCATCACGGAGGCTAACCAGCTACGTGCTAACTTATATCCATAACACAGTTGTTTTAAGTCCAGGAAGTACGAGCACATAAGTCCTGTGCTCAGGTCTCTGCACTGGCTTCCTAACACAGTTTTTTAAGTCCAGGAAGTACGAGCACATAAGTCCTGTGCTCAGGTCTCTGCACTGGCTTCCTGTGGTTCAGAGAATAGACTTTAAAGCCGCTCTGCTTCTTACAAGTCTCTCCATGGCCCAGCCCCAAAGTACATCTCTGACATGTTAGTGCCATATGAACCTTCTCGCACTCTGAAGAGCTCAGGTACCGGCCTCCAGCGTTTCAGTTTTATGCAGCTAAAACCTAGAACAGTCTTCCTGAAGATGTGAGTCAGGCCTTTACTTTGATAATGTTTAAATTCAAAACAGTTCTGGTCAAAACGGTACACAATTGAACTTGCCTTTAAGTCCAGAAAGCACATTTAAAACACAAGATTTTGTAAGTTTTAATAACTTTATAAAATTTATAAAGTTTCAGAGAGAGATTTTAAATACAATTATAGGTCTTGTGGTCATTAGTCACCACATGGATAAACAGATAAAAATGAATGAGAAAATTACTTCTGGTAGCAGGGGCGGGCGGTCACTGTTGAGCTGCGCCTGTCATGATAATTACTATATTGACTTATGATTCAATATATGAAAGCTGGAACAATATTTTTTACTTTTTCTTTGCCCTACTGGGACATTTGTGGTTATTTTTTTAGCTATATGATAAGATTTAAGCCGAAAAAAGTTGAAACAGTCACTTCTATGACTCATTACAAATGCAAACCAAGTACTAAAGTCTTTCATTCTGCTTTTTTAACAATATTGTACATTTAGAATAGTTTTTGTAGTGCACATCTGCCCTTGGGTTGTTGTGTCAGTGGCATAAATTAGTTGCAATATTATCATTTATCCTCTATATTTACTTCAGCAATATATCCAACTTGAAAATGTGTTATCGTGACAGGCCTATGTTGAGCTCCATAAAACACAATATGGCATAAAACGTATCTGTCTCCATGGAGAATATGGTTTTAACTATTTCTACGAACACAACGGGTCACTTTAATTTCATTAGTACATGAAATTGACCAATGGTACTCCTAAAATAGACAACTCCCTGTAAAAAACCTGCCTACCTCAACCTCCACGAAACGACCCCACTGCTCCTTCACTCCTTCATATTCTGCGATACTGCGATATTGATTCTGCCCCATAGCAGAGCCAGCACTCACACTTTATAGAAGGGACTCACAGCTGTAGCACAGTGACACACACCTGAACCATAGACGGAGTCATTTTCAACTCCTCTCCCTCACCTCTCCCCTTCTCCTCTCCCTCTCCTCTCTTCTTCTCCTCTCTCTCTCTCTGGAGGCCTGTGTTGGTTAAGTGGTGGGTCATGCTTGGTTAGGCTCCATCGCGCTGCCTTCAAGATCCAAATGTAGAAGTAGGACAGATTTGTACTCTCCCAGCGCGCCACTCCCTTGTTGAGAGGTGTGTTCATGTGCTTCGGACAAGGGCAAATTGTGTGGATAAAGCTTGAACAAGATTTCTGAGTGCTTTTTTTCAATATGGTATTTTTCATAATCTGAAAGGTCAAGAAGAGGTGACATTATGGATTAAAGATGCACCAAGTAACTTTTCTGGTGTCGGGTCCACCAGCTGTCGGTCGTCATTGGGTTAATATTGGTTTGCCTGGAATGTTTCACGCTATGGTGTTAAATTTGTTAACGTCTACCATGTTACAATATAGGTCAGATCTGTGGAGAGGGGTACAGTGTATGTTATGGTGAAGTTGGTAAAGTAACCAGAAGTTCTGTAGTTCAATCCCAGCTCTACCAGTTCAAGTTTGTGTGTCCTGCATTGGCAGCGTTTTCTTCTCAGTAAGTCACCACCACCAAGTGAGAGTCAATGAATTATGAGTATAGAGTAGTGCTTTGTGAGGCGTGGCAAACTTGTAAAGTGAAACATAAATCCAAGCCATTATTATGATTATCCCTTGCTCAGCTATTGTTTCCTTCAGCGAAAAGCTCCCTTTCTGGCCAGCGATGAATACTGAGAAGTAAAGTTTAAGTTGTTTGGCTATCCGTAATGTTCAAGCTGGGATTCAGGTAAACATGCGCAGCAAGATGGTTTCTCAGGATATTTGTAAGTTCACAAACTCACGAGAATCCATCTTGGCCCAACAGGTGGTTGGCGGACCAATCACAGACCAGCTATGAGGTTTGTGTGGAAGACAAAGGCGAAGCACTCAAGTGAACCAAAACAAACATGGTGATGCCAACAGACGAACTTCAGCCTATTTTAAAGAAAATATGGAATATTTTGTTCAGAAGATAAGAGCTTTGTACATTTGTGGACAGGGAAGATGTCTGTGCTTTTCTCTCTCCTTGATGTAACAAAAGTTTGATTTTTTCACTTGTTCCGCTGTTGTGATGCTTCCACCAATCAGATTCAAATATTCGTTTTCCCGATTGCTTTCAGTGAGAGCTGTTCCAGATTGATAAATGTGCAGAACTCAGTTCAGAGTGACACACATCAGTCTGGTGAGAACCAGGTCACACCAGGGACATGCACATTTTGATGGATACTTCTCCATATTGTTTCAAATGAACGTACATGGTAGTTTTACCTAAAATGTATCAAATATGAGGGGTCTGGAACAAATAAGAATTGGACTTTTTGTTTTAAAAATGTAAAGGTGGGGGGTCAAGGGGTCCTACACCAGGAAAATTTGAACAATACAGATGCCATTTCCTGTAATGTGGGGTATTAAAAGTGAATAAATCCAATTCTATCAATGTGTTATAGGCAAACTGCATAATAGGCCATATAACCCTACTTTTCTCTTAGATCTAAAATAGTATTGTTTATTTGACTATGACAACTACACTAATCCTTTTAGAGATATTTCACACCGTTTTCAAAATCCTGTTAGAACCATGGTCAACATTTATAAAAATAGATTGGCCACAAGGGCACTTAAGGGGCACAAGACAAACGGGCAGGTTCTTTAGCACCACCTGGGCTCTCTCTGCGCACGTCTCTGCTCTCTATACAAGCAATCATCATGAATTATTTCCAGCACAATTATTGAGCTAATTGTTTTATATGAATTATGTCTCCAAAGGCAAGGACACTATTTGAAAAGAGACATCAGCCAGTTCATAGAGAAATAGCTATAAATAAATATAAGGAATTTTTATCAGTGGTTTCTGTGCAACTGCAAACGTCTCATGGTCAAAGCAAAGCGTCTTGCCTGATGACGACAACAGTAAGCACAACTAGAGTAGGAACTGAACCACCAACCTTTATGTACATTGGCGAATCTCCTTACCACTGAGCCACTGTTGCCTCACTCTTGTTCAGTATGTAAAACACAGGAAGAAAGAAGGCAGATTACTTAATAGGAGTAAAAACAAAATCGCATTTACTTTCTCAAAATAAATTATAATAAATATTGAATGCGCTCAAATGTAAATCAATATCTTTATGTCCATTCATGGCACTCAAAAACCTATAAAACCCACTCACCCCCCTGAGAAGTGAGAACGCACCGTTTGCACAATCCATGGGTCTATTTGAAAAGACTTTGTGAAGCGATGTCAAATGAGCAGCGGATTTAGCAGCACGGCTCTGAATGCAAAGGGATAAGGGAAAGATCACATTCAATGACAAGTTAATCGCTATCAGAATCTGCACCGGTGACCCCCGTGGAGCCCACGTGAGGGTAATACATGGATATATGAGGATAAGAGTGTGCATATAGAACGTCTAATTAGTGAAATATGTTCATGTCTTTTGATAAGTTGTCAGTGGTCACTAAAATGGCGGCCACGATGAGCTCAAACTATATTGTTGGTGCCATGGTAGCTAATTAGCCAAGCAATTAGCAACTAAAGTTTGTTTCTTTAGAGAGTTCGCACTTAACTCTGATTGGTTGAATCCACCTGTCGGTCACTTACAGCATGTCAGAGGCTGCAACAGGAGGAGTAGGTAGTGGAAAGTAGGCAGCGTGGGAGTTAAAAGGTGCACTGTGTAACTTAATTGTCTCCATGGTGACGTTATTGCCTGGGAAGTTCCACAATATGGCATTCAATTTAGCCATCTTATTCAATTGCTGGTGTTTATATCGCTAAAATACATTGATACTTAGGTTCTTACGGCTGTGCAGTATGATTTCTTATAATGAGCAGACTCGCATCTCCAGATCTGCTTTGTTGCTTTCTTGTGTCACCTTCCTGTCTCCATAGTGATACATAAGATTGATAATTTCGGGCAGCATTCCACGGAGACAAGCAGGTGCCAGACCCTCTACTAAATTGTCAAGTGAACATCACTTTGTTGACTAAAATATATCATTGTCCTGTTTAGATCCTAAAAAACCTTAAATCCAAACCCCACGACAGTATTGTGTGTGAATGTGACCTCATGTTTAGTGAACATCACGTCCCAGCAGACCGGATGTGCCTGAGTAAATGCAGCTTCTATTAGCACGTACTCCAGGACAATTAGTGAGAAGATCATTAATAACTAATGAACAGGCGATATGGGGCAAGGTACTAAAACTGTGTACTTACAGATCTTGCAAACTGGATTTTGGATCATACCTGGACGACTGAGGGATTACACAGACTTCAGATATTGCTGTTTACACATAAAAACGGGTAGCCTGCTCGTGTTGTGCTGACAACCTATACAGCTTTCAAAAAGGTTGGATTTTGGGTCGATTTTAGCCTATTTTCAGATCATAGAGTTTTCTTCTTTAAAAAATCCTTCAGTTGTTTTAGAAATGGCTTTTTAATCGTTAGCTTCAGCTCACTCCGCTCTAGCTAATCTGGCTAGCGCATTCCCCACTTTGTGATCTGTCAGCGTTTATTGATTTTAGCACGACTCAGCAAAAAACACATGGAGATAGAATTGGGGCAGAAATGACCCCGATTACTGCTGTACCGGACCAGAACTAGCCGGGTGCCATTGTGCACAGAGCCGATCGAGTTCAATAGAATAGCTTGAATTTACTGATAAACAAACAGACAGAGCTCTCATATTTTTCCACACGTATGGCATTTGTCATCTTTCTCATCTCACTGTATCCCCGTATGGCTCATTGTGAGAGGTACCAGCGTCTCCCCGCTCCAGTCCTATCCATCTGGGTGAATGGCTAATTACATAGAGAGAACACAATCCTACTAAAGTGTTACAACAACAACAAGATCATCACCAAATGAATAACAACTGTTTCCGCTGCTCCAAAAAACACTTAAAGAGTCAACTAATGAAGCTGTTACGAAACCAAACACAATATTTGTTTTGGCAGATGTCTGGGATATTAATACGACGTAAACATGATTGACGGCTTATCAAAACATGTCGTGAGTGGATAAAGAGTTTGTGCAGTGGTACAAGTTAACCCTGGATTGATTCTGTCAGCGTGAATGAGACTCAAGTTAAATGTATCTAATGGAAAATAGCGCTTTGGTGGTGTGCGCGGGAACAATGCAGACTGGGCTAAAAGGCTATCGATTGCTTGGGTGTTTGTAGTCTATCAAACGGCAGGCACTGGGATAATCAAAAACACTGGGATAATCAAAAGGTGCTTGGGTGTAAGTGCTACAGCTGTTTGAAGGAAGCGGGCGGGGAAATGGTGAAGCAAAGGAAGCAGGGATTACGTTTTGTTTTAGTTATTTATTTGTTTCACTTTGGGGGTTTTAATACAGATTGGGTAACCCGGCTAACACCTGATTCATATGTTCTACCATTATCAATCTGGCAACGCTCCTGACGATATTGTTCTAGAAGAGGATATTAAAACAATATATAGATTTTGGCTAAATTAATCTGTAGCATCTTGATATCTCGTTAGCAAGTATTAATACAATGTTTTATTATGTTACAATATTTCTGCTCTGTACCAAAAGTTTTGTGGACTCCAACTGATCAACAGGTGCTTTACAAGATGGATTTACAAGATGGTTTGAAAACGCAAACTTTGCAACAGTCCACTTTGCAGTGTAAGGTTACAGATTAGGGATGGCATTAAGGATTATTTAGAGAGAAACATGGATTTCCTTGCCTGGCAAATCCAGAATTATATCTCTCTTATTTTTTATATCAGTCTGGTCCTCACCTCCTCAGATTTTTTCCTTTATTATTTCCGATAAGAATGAACCATGCCTGTCCCTGATTGACTAAACCACCTGTAAATCATGGGGAGATTCGCCGGTGACCAGACTCACATGTTCCTAAAGTACTGAAGAAGTGTGTATTCTGGATCCCAGCCAATGGATTTCCAATTACTGTCACCACAATCAACGGATACAAAATGCAAAACTGTGTGCACAAGCTGGTTCCTATAAGCTTGCATTGCATTGACCAAAACAATGATGAAGGGCATGTTCTTAAATAGGCTGTAAAGAATTTTGAACCATTGATTGCAAACCCAGAAGAAAGAGCAATGCAGCATATGGATGAGAGCGTGTTGGCTGAGCGATGGTGTTATACTCTAGTCCAGTGAGGTTCATCTGGCCCGTTAATTTATTTTAATAGATTATTTTTCCAGACCAAGGTTTAGTTTGTTTTCATACCTGACAGTTTCGACTGCTCACTAGTGCTCTTCCTCAGAGTGGTCACGTGATATTGCTGTGACGTGTCTGGTCAGCAGATTTAAACAGACAAACAGACATCATTGGGACAGAGAACGACAAACATCATCGCTGGATTAAAGAAGCGACTGAAATACAGAATCGTGCCCACAGGACTTTAAACCGGGACGAGGGGGCTTTTTTACTCTCACACACCTGGGATACTGTCCTGAAGAAGTCGGACTGCAGATGGCGCTGTCGTCCTGCCTCCACCGGTAGGAAGACAGCGCCAAAATCTGTTTAAATCATCTGACCGGACACGTCACAGCAACATCACGTGACCTGAGGAAGAGCACTAGTGAGAGTCCAAACTGTCAGGTATGAAAACAAACTAAACCTTCTGGGAAAAGAATCTATTAAAATAGATGTTATACCCTGCCGTGCTTCGCCGTCTGAAAAAAAAGTTATAAAGCTGTAGGCAAGCCCAAATTAATGTGTGTGAATGCTAATGTGCCAAGGGGTTTGTGAGAGCTAGGAAGGGGTTAGATCGATTTAAACACCTACTTTTTCCTTTAAAGTCTTGAAAATCAGGTCCTCTAACTTCCAAACAAAGTCATATAAGCCACAAATAAAGCAGGTTAGAACTTGAACTTAATTCAAATCAAACAGGTGAAGTTGCAGAATGTTAGTGGAACCTGCTCCACTGTTTGCAAACCACATTGGCTTCCATGATTTGCTATAACCAAAGTGCGCCACATTCTGACTATATAAACCTGCATCTTATTTATTGAGGCTGAAGTTGCTGTTATTTTGGGAGCTATAAGGCGCTTTATAGCAGTACCAATTTCAGCTCCCATTCAGAGTTGTAGATCCCTGAACAGCTGTAAAAATGGAATTGGAAATCAGTGTCTATGGGACCTACTTTTGTTCCAGATCTTTTTATATTGAGACACTTTTTTACAAAATAATGTTATATTTACAGTGACCTCTTTTGCAGGTGGAATTTAAAAGTATATCCCAAATGAAGAACAGACAGTTACTTTTACGATTACTCTTACTTGAGTAGTAGTTTCCCATGTACTTTTATACTCTTACTCGAATCATTTCTTGGACCCACTACTTTGTACTTTCAATCGAGTAATATTACTCTGAAGTAACTTTACTCTTACAATACAATCTTGGAATACACTGTTTAACTAATCTACCCACCTCTGTTGGCTAATATCCACTAAAACACCAACTCTAGCAGTAAGAGCCTATAGGCATGACACTGGACATTTCCAAAGTGTGAATTTATCCATCTCTCTGCTCCACTTGATCCTATCGAGACCACTTTCAATAATATTAAGATGAAAAATGGCGGCTTCTAAGTCCACATCGTGACAGACCATAAACGCTAAAAGATGTGCACATATTATGAGACTAAACCTGTCGACTCCAACACAATAAAACCGCAAAGATGTGATCAGAGCTGGCATTCTTCTGCCCATCAACGTCTGCATTCACCGCCACGCGCTCCCATTTTAAGCTATTTGGGATTAACCGCTAGATTGATGGTGATAAGTAGTTGTTTTTACGGCTGTGGTTTGGGGGTAGGAGGGGGGCCTGGTGGTGTCTCAGAAAGAAAAAAGGGTTATAATTTTAATCAGTGTGGTAAGTGGAGCAGTGCGGTCAATAAAATGGTTCTTAAAAGGAAGTGGGGGAAAGATACAATTTGGTGTGATTTCTGATGAGATATTGTAGTTTGGGGCACGCCTGGTCAGCCATGACTAATGAGAGAAGTATTCGCGTTGGTCGCAGGTCTTGAGTCCCTTCACTTTATATATTCAGTGTTTAATTTATAATCTCTCTATCTTGCATGTATTCAGTTACATGTGTGTTATTGCTCAAAAAAACAGGGAAATATGCTTTCTTATTGTGAACAGGGTCTCCACAGACCTCATTTATAAAGCCTCCGTATGCACTACAGACTGTATAAAGAAGTGGACTGAGTGTGATGTCACCCATAGCGCATCAAGGCTAGCAGGGGCGAAGTTGCATATTTGGAACTCTGGCCGCGAGTATCATAGCAACCAAAGAGCCAATCTGGAGAGAGGCTGTTGAAGGTAAGGCCCCGTTTAGCAGGAAGCAGGCACTTAGCAACACTGTCAATCAAACCTGTTGATAAAGCTAGCGGGAGCAACCTCGGGAAAAGAAGGCGCCTGATTTGTCTGTTATCAATGTTCATATCTTGATTTACAGACACAATAGCGAAATAACGCCAGGATCATGTAGAGCACGTTAATATTTAAACATTTTCAGACAAGTTACAGTTACAGTTTTTTAATGTGAAGTGAATTGGAGCCGGAAGCACAGCCCATGCTCACTTCCTATTTGGAACGCGGCGGCTAGCACGTTAGCTATGTCCATTTATATATAAAGTCTGTGAAAGTGAATAAATAACACACTGTTAAGCGTCTTTGAGTGTCCAAAAAGGCACTATATAAATGAAATGCATTATTATTAACCCAAACTCTTGCTTTTGCCAGCCATTAACTTTACCTCACAATCGTAAAAGAAATCTTTCCAATGCATTACATCAGCTCTTCAAATTATACACATAAAATATCAATATCAATCTGCTTTCTGAAATGACATCATCTTTTACTTTGTGTTGGCCTTTCTGAGTCTCTCCTGTTCACCCAGAGGAGTGCTTTGGCTGTTGTTTTGGAGTGTTGTGGGTGCTGGGGGCGACCTTTCAGGCGTTGGAGGGTCTGATGGCCTGTGCTGCAGACTGGAGAGCTTTCGGGTGTTCAGACATGGGGCACTTCATCAAACTGTCAAGACCAGTGTGAGGAGGGGCCAGACCGGACTGAACCAGGAGGACACAAGAGAAGTCAGACAACACAGAGAGGCTAACCACTCCACCACTATAGCTTTTGTTCCAGCGTGAATGATGAACTGATACCTGCATTTTCAGCTAGTGTGCCTTGAGGGAGTGCCTGGTGTGCCTTGTAAAAAAAATCCAATTTGAGTTAAGTAATTCACACAATGTAATAAATTTGGGAGTGTCCTGAACCAGAAAAGGCACAAAGATGACAACTGCAAAATCCAAAGAACCACACATAGTGACACAGACAATATATACATTTCTTTTTTTCTAATCGGAGGCTAAATAGAGGCTGATGTGCCACAGCATCTTGGAACTTAACCAAAAAAAGAGTGCCGCCATTCAAAAAAGTCTAATAAAACTTTCCTAAGGAAATACAGTTGAAACCAGAAGTTTATACACTATTTAAAAAGACACATACACTTTTTTTTCTCACTGTCTGACATGAAATCAGACAAAACTTCTCCTGTTTTAGGTCAATTAGAATTACCAAAATTATTATTATTTGCTAAATGCCAGAATAATGAGAGAAGGATTTTTTGACAATTTTTCATGACTTTCTTCAAAGTCAGAAGTTTACATACATTTCATTAGTATTTGGTACCATTGCCTTTAAACTGTATGACTTCGGTCAAACGTTTTGCATATCCTTCCACAAGCTTCTCACAATAGTTGACAGGAACTTTGGCCCATTCCTCCCGACAGAACTGGTGTAACTGAGCCAAGTTACAATAGTTGCAGGAACTTTGGCCCATTCCTCCCGACAGAACTGGTGTAACTGAGCCAAGTTTGTAGGCTTCCTTGCTCACACATGCCTTTCCAGGTCTGCCCATACATTTTCAATAGGAATGAGGTCAAGGCTTTGTGACGGCCGCTCCAAAACATTGACTTTGTTATTCTTAAGCCACTTTAAGCCAAATAATGAAAGAAAGCAACATAAAACTAGTTAATTAAGTTAGTTATTAAGTTCATTTAATATTAACTCTAACACAACAAAGAAAAGAGGATAGGTCATGACCAGTCTATTTTCATATTATTACAATTACGGTAAATATATCCACTAACACGTCATGTTTTAAAAGTGAACAAAATTGTTAATCATCCAAATAATAATTGGTTTTGCCATAAATAACATTTTTTAAAGCCTCACTGCATAAATTTTAGCTAAAAAAATAAGACAAAATAAGCACTCATCTGCATGGAGATTAACTTTGTATTTCCATGGGAAAAGGGGGTATTTTACTTCTATGGGGGATTAACTGCTAACACATAACATATTTAGATCACCATGTTACCTTTTATTGTTTTGAGAATGCTATATTCGAGATTATGGGTGACATGGGCTTGTACCTTAAGGAGGGTTCAAATATGGCCCGAGAGAGATCGCTAAATTACTCAAACATGCATGGATGACATATAAAACGTCTTCAGGCATGTTTTTGATGAGAGAACACCGTTAAAACACGGTAGAAAGTTTATAAAAGTCAGTTTGGCATAACAACCCCTCTTTAAGGTATTTTGACTCCTTACTGTATTAAAGTAAAAGACCACAAAAACGTTTTAGTATTAAGTTATCTCCCAGTGCATGCACGCACTAGCGCCCCCTACCGCATCGTGTAATCTCCTCAAATTTTCTTCATGTCTCCCCTGTGCACCCGACTGGAAATGTTTAGCCCCAAAACGCTCTGCTTCTGCTCTGTTGCGTAGGGGGGCTGTGTGTGAGTGATGGGATGGGATGCGGCCTATCACAGACACAGCTGGTGACTTACTCAGACAATCTCTTGGATAATTGTGGACAAAAAGCACTGTACAGGACTGGCTCAGGTAATGGAACTCTCAATCTGCTAAACTGCCCTCAAGGCATCCAACATGGCAACGCTGAGATTACTGCGGCTTTTTAAATACATGTGGCCGTGTACAGTCTGGGAGCAAGCAGTGAACCTGTTTACAATGTTTTGTAAGTCCAAGTGTCCCATTAGTGTTGTCCCGATACTGAAATTTCAAACTCGATTTTGATACTAGGGAATAGACGTGATACTCTGATACCACGGTGATAATAAAAAACACAATTTATTTCGACAATGGAATGTGATTTTCAACATTAAATCATAGTACTTTCTTTGATATTATCATGTGGAATATATCTGTATAATCTCACAGTCGTCCAGGTAGGTTCCATAGTGGTCCATAGCAAATCATGACACAGACATATCAGATATATCTAGAGCTACAGCCGCCATATCGCTGGGGCACTGCAGTAAGTTGCGGTTATTGGTTACCATGGTGATTTTATTTTTATTTTTCAAGCACAAAAGTCCTGTTAAGAAGTTAGACAATTTGGATCAGGGATATAAGCCATGTTTCTTTTTTTTTTTTTGGCTCGGAATCTTAAATGCTGCACTGTGTAGATTTTCTCTGATCAAGATGTTATCACTTTGCCTGGAACGTTGCAGAGTATTACCAATCGCCATGGAGACAACCAGCGCCAAACTGTAAATTCACTTTACATTGGAAAACTGTTGCCCCTGTCTCAGTAACTGCTGCAGCAAGCCGCGTCGTTTTGGTCTTAAAATATTTATATTAAACCGTTCTACGCGATCCTGTTATTTTTATTTCACTTTTGTGCCTGTAAATCAAAATATGGACATTAATAAGAGACAAATCAGGAGCCTTCTTTCCCTGAGGTTGCTCCCGCTAGCGTTAGCAGCAGGTTTGATTGACAGTGTTGCTAAGCGCCCGCTCCCTGCTAAACCAGCGGTGCGGGGAGGAAGGGGCGTTACCTTCAACAGCCTCGCTCCGGATTGGCTCTTTGGTTGCTATGATACTCGCGGTCAGAATTCCTAATATGCAACTTGGCTCCAAATTCGCCCTTTTAACTGCTAGACTCGATGAGGTTGACTAGAGCCGAACGCTATGGGTGACGTCTCACTCACGTCCACTTCTTTATACAGTCTATGCTACTGACAGACAAATTACATAGTGCACCTAAGCACAACAATACAATTAAGTAAAGGGATTTCATATAAAACATATTTAGATTTGAAGTAACAGTGCAACTAATAATGCTAAATGATTATGTCAACAATTCCACAAGACAAATTTTAAGCTAATGTGCTAAACCACTATTTACACTACTGAAACATCAAGCCTTTCTTGCTGCAGGTCTTTGGGTGTGATTAACTGCCAGTTTTCTTAATGAATGTTTCACAACGCACTAATCTTTATGGGTCTCTGGGTGCTGCTCTCGGCCAAGTCGCTATTGTTTTTGTTGCTGTGAGTTACTTTGTGGCTCCGGACCGATACTCAGTTTTGCTCGAATTACCGTTCTGCTTTGTCAACAAAAGCGTGTAGCTGCTAAGTTGGTGGTATTATAGAGCAAGTTTGAGCCGTGAAAACATAGGATTTCTACAGCCCATGTTGACCTATTTTTGCAGTGATTGTACTGTAGTGAGCCCATAGGCAGGGTTAGACTCAGAAAGCTTTCACATCTAAAGAAGCGCCTCTGGAGACACATTAGCTCTGTACTGCAAATAACACGGATTACTGCAGTGACATACAGCTATAACAAGCTCCAAATACCGGCTTCTACAGGGCTGCATGGTTTTGTTTTGTAGCTCTATTCTAATGACTGGTGATGTGGGGCTGGCGTATTGCCCTGCGACAACACTACGACTACGGTAAATGGTAAATGGTCAGATTTTTATATAGCGCTTTTCCACCTTCTAGGTACTCAAAGCGCTTCACATCAAGGAACCACTCACCCATTCACACGCACATTCATACACCAGTGTACGCAGACGCTGAATTACTGTCGTCCCTATGACTTGACTATGATGGTCAAAATCATAATAATATGTAACAGACCAACTATTTGTTACAGTAGCTGGTAACGATTTACATTTTATTTTTATTTTCTATATATAACTACAATATTTCACATCAATTGCTTGTATTAGCTAACTAATACTTGTGCCAGACATAGAGGACTGCAGTTATAAAAAAGTTAAAGATCTTGTACAGTCAGCTTCACAACACACACTATACCACCAATCACAGTACGACAGTCAGGGCTCCAGACTAATAATTTGAGCTGGGTGCTTCGGTGCGCCCAAGATTTTCATCTGGTTGAAGAACATGATCTGGGTGCACCAAAACCCGGCGCTTACTTAAATAACAATAAGGGCTACGTACATGACTTGGTTGGTTAGTTTTACCCAGATATATAATTCACACTCTACTTGTTTTTTTTAATAAGTGTATAGCATAAACGTAAAAGAATTACTCTTTTTTTTTTTAATTCAAAGTTGTTTATTTGATCAAGTAACATTAAGAATTTACATTTTCTTTAAGTTAAACCAGAATGAGTTAAAGCCTATAAGTTTAATGAATAATCTATTAATTATTCTGTTATGTCGCTCAGCTGGCCTGGGAACGCCTTGGGGTCCCACCGGAGGAGCTAGAGGAAGTGTCTGGGGTGAGGGACGTCTGGGAGTCCCCGCTTAGACTGCTGCCCCCGCGACCCGGCCCCGGATAAGCGGAAGAATATGGATGGATGGATTAAAGAAATACTAACTTCAATAACTAGTCAGAGTGAGAGGTCTATGCGTTTAAGGATCTTTATAGTTCATTATAGTAAGTGCAAAGTGAGACCTCTTTCAATTTGAATAGTTGATCTTTTGACGCATTTTGCCGTCTAGTTTTATTTTCTTTTTCACCTCGCGCAACAAAAGCCTCATTTGTGTAACTAAACACAGTGTGGAGGATCTGCAGGTTTTGACGCTTCGCTTTAAAGGTAAATACGATGTCTCATTCACCAACAGCCAAGATTATGAGCTCTGCGATGTGTTTAGCTGTGTGCATCAGAGCGAGACCTGAGTGCAACGGCCTCAGCATCTCGCACTGGCTTTAGCGGCCCGGTCAGAGGTGAGGGGAGACGAGGAAGCGAGTGAATTAAAGCTTTTTTGGTTTGGCTGTCAGAAAAAACAATCATTTAAGCGTGTTCCGTATGCTTTAATCCGTGTTTATAATGAGGAGAGAGGACACATGAGAGGGATGTGACGAGGATCTGTCAAGTGCAGCGGTGAGACCAAGGAAAAAATTTTAGTTGCAACAAAATGTTATGTGCCCTGACAGCTTATCTTCAAGCTAGCAGTCATCCCTTTAAAACAGCAGCCTTCCAGCAGCTGCAGAAGGCTGTCAGTAGTTAGCCACACACATATGGGCCATTGACACAGCTAATCTCTGGTTATATCTCTCAAAATGGTCCAAGCTAAAATCAGTGGTGGAAGTAAAAGTAGTAAAGTACTGTACTTTTTAGGTTTCTGTACTTTACTTGAAAGGACTCACTCTGCACATGCTATAGTGAAGTCTAAAGATCCTTAAAAAGACAGACCTCTCGCTCTGACTACTTTTTGAAGTCACTTTTAAAGCTGATACTTTTTACTTTTACTACACTACGTTCGAGAGCAGGTATTTGTACTTTCTACTCCACTACATTTTTGAACATGACTGAAAAGTAAAAGTATTTTTTATGAGAGTTTGAGACCTGCTGAAAAGTCTGACGGGTTTATTTTTAACACATCTGAGCAAACCAAAAATATAAAAAAAAACAGCTAAAAAAAGATTGATTCAGTTGTTCAGTTCAAAACAAATCTTTATCAAAATCACTACATTTGAAGTTTTGTGAGACCTCAAAATCTGCACGAAATACCTGTACTTTTTACTCTTTAAGTACATTTTTAAACAGGCTCACTTATGATTCTTTACTTTCACATGAGTTTTTTTTTTTGCTCCTTTGTCTGTACTTTTACTTACTTTACAATAATACTTCATGGAGTACTTCTTCGACCACTGGCTCACACATACGAGCTTGGTCAGAAATTCACTTTTTAATACGAGTTATACAGTGTCCCTTTTCTGCAGAATCATCATTTTATAACCTTGGTCCACTCATCCTCTACTGTCTGCAATCCATCAACGTTATAGTCTCAAAATGTATTCAGGAGTTACAAAATTACTGTATATTTACGACCAAACTAGACTCCAACTTTTTTGTCTACACCACTGTAACGCTGTCCGACACGGATAATTCATCTCTCCACCGTTTCGACGGCTGGGTTTGCAAGGTATTGTGGGAAAAAGGGGTAGAAATTGATAAATAGCTTTCAAAGTGTGCCCACTACAGCAAACAGCCTCTTGGTGCCTGTACAGATAGCCCTTTGTGGAGTAAATGGAGCCTTTTCTGTGCAACGCTTGGACTCATTTACCTGAAGCGTTGCCAGGTTAGGTGTTATTTGTTTGTCAAATGCATATAAAAGATTTCAGAAAATGAGCATAGTGAAGGTAGAAGGGAATATGTTAAGTTTGAAAGAAAAACAACGGTGCAGGCGGGAAGGGGCGTTACTTTCAACACCCTGGCTCCGGATTGGCTCTTTGGTTGCTATGATACTCGTGGTCGGAATTCCAAATACGGAACTCGGCTTCAAATTCGCCCCTATAGCTTCTAGCCTCGATGAGCTTCATTTGACTGGAGCTGAACGCTGTGGGTGACGTCACACTCACTTAGTCCACTTCTTTATACAGTCTACGGTATGGAGTTTAAAAACACAGTGGAGCACTTCCTGTATTACCACATGACATCAGAAGGTGGAACAGAGTGTTTTCTGTTTGAGAGAAGAACTGAGCCTAAATATGCAGGGTTTGTGTGTTAAATGTGTGGAAAAAACAAACAAAAAACTGTGACAAATACTTACCACAGACACTATCCTACCTAACTAGAAATCTGATAAAAACACATTGAAACATGACATGACTTTGCTAAGCACTTGTTCTGAAGGTTGCAGGGAATATGTTGAAGTTTGAAAGAAAAAACTGAATTAAACAAAAGGCAAATGACTTCCTCCTTGCGTGAAATAGATTGTATATTGGTTCACTCAGTCGTTAAAAATAAAATCGTACAACTTTTCATGGATAAATGTTGCCGTTATGTCTTTTTGCCCAAAACAAGCTGACAAGAAGGAGCTAATTATTTATGGAAATGTGTACCTTGAAACAAAAGCACGCAGATCTATAGCGGCTGTCAATTATTTTACACTGCAGCAAGATTGATGTCGGCTACTATAAACAACAAGAATACCACTGAGCCATGCAGAAAATCCATGTATTTTTAAAGAGGGGGTATTTTACTTGGGGGGGTGGTACTAACTGCTAACACATAACATATTTAGATCACCATGTTTCCTTTGATTGTTTTGTAAATGCTATATTTGCCGAAAACAACGCGTTAACATGTTCAGTAAGTTTCACTTTCATTTTTGTCGAGTCTTCCATGCCTTTGCTCTCTGTGCTAAGTCGCCCCCCCTTCATACCCCCATTTAACTATTTTTGCTTTAAAAATGACAAGGTGTACATTTACTTAAGTACAATCACTTGAGTAACTTTGTATTTCTTGTAGTCAAAAACATTACTGCATTTTAAAGTGTAACAGTACTCTTACTTTAGCAAAATTGTTGGCTACTTTTCCCACTGTGAGTAAGTCTACAAGCGACAAAAGCTTTATGTTGACAATATGAAATGATTAGAACCTTTGTATTCCACTCGTTCAAGTTTTGTTTGTCAAGTTTGTGTTATTCTTTGTAAAGAACAGATTTTATACAGTATTTAATGTTTTGTCCTTTCAATTATAATAACTTCAAATTATAAGTCCGATGTTATGTCCAGACTCGATTACTTGAGTCATAGTATTTTACTCTTACTTCAATAATATTTTGGAATACTTCTTTGTACTTCAACTAGTAAGTAATATTTTGTAACGGTACTCTTACTTTTACTATGTTTGGCCTCTCGAACTACCTCTTTTCAAATACCTCTTACTTCAATAATACCTTGGAATACTTCTTTGTACTCCAACTAGTAAGTAATATTTTGCTGTAATGGTACTCATACTTTTGTTTTTTGAACCACTTCAAACTAGCTAAATTCTCACCCACAGTTACTACACAGAATAAGTAGTAAAAGTACAACAACAACAACTTAGAAATACAACATGAAAGTGACAGATACTCTTAAAAATAGCCATCGGTAGCTTGTATTAAATGTTTTTCACTTGGGCTATTCTGATTGTGTGAAGATATAATGAGATTGGGTTACATGCAGCTTAACAACACTGAGTTTTTTAAGCTTACAAATTTCTGAGATTATTCATGAAATCCCATTACCAACCTGGCTATTACTGTTTGTACAGTTGCCATGGATACGTAGCTCATTAGTAGAAAAAATAATTAGAAAGTGGAGACACTGTATGACAATAGCACAGTGCATATTGTGAAGCTCCTCTTATTGTCGTCTACTGTTAATGATCTTTGGTGTCATTCCAAATATGGGTCTTTGTAAAATTCCGTAAACATTTTATTCAGAGACTTCAAAATGCAGTTTAGAATTGTCTGCCTCTCCACTTGCACTTTCAAATTAGACTTGAATACATGAATGCCGTTAGCTCGACCTCCCAAAAAAGCTAGCTAGCATATCCCTTCAAAATACCCTCCATTGATATTGTAACGCGGCATGATCACTGTCAGCTAACCTCAAGCACGATCCTGCCTCGTCCAGTTAGTCAACACCATTATTAAAGTGCAAATGACAGGTAAAACTATTCATTTCACTAAAACATACTTAACATCAATATATTTCAAGATTTTACTACAAAGACTTGCCTAGTTTTTTCTCTGGCTATATTTTTTATTTGACTTCCTGGTTGGAAACGGACAGCAGATATGACGTACATAAAAGTAGCCTAATTGCTGGGTTTCAGATGACATCGCAACATTCTACAGGCCAATAATATTCAATACAGATGGGTGCAGCTAAAATTAATATTGTCAAAATGCAAATGTTTATTGTCATACAGTGAGTTCTTGAACCTAGTCACTAATAGAAATTATCAGGTTCAACATTTGTGCATTTACCTTTTGGATATTTCATGGTAAAGTCCAACGTAATCAATAAGGAAACCGGCTCTTGCCCCCCATCTGGGAGTATGACATCATCACATTCTAGAATCTGAAAACCAACAACCACCAATTGTAACTGTTACCTCGCAACCATAACGTAAACAAGGGCAACTTGTCTAAATTGTACTATAGTTATGATTCTACTAATACAAATAGATGACAGCACCTTTATTTTTTCACCGCCACTTCTGGTATTTTTGTACTGTCTTGTTTTTTTCCCTTCACAAACTGCAACTTAGTACACAAAATTGAGCTTTAAGCCATGTTATTATGTTGTTATTTAATCAAAAACATACCTTGAGTTGTGTTTTGTTTCATTCACACATGTTTGAGTCACCCTGTATAATTAGTCTGCCTACATCTCCAAAGCTCAAAATGCTCTGTTCCACTTTCATAAAGCGGTAGTTTTCAAGTTAACACCTACCTTTTTCTTTTGTTTAGTACAGATGAGAAATTCCAGGGCTGAAATCATCCAAATGATTCTAGTGAAGGTGTATGGGGTTTAAAAACACAGTGGAGCATTTCCTGTGTTACCACATGACATCACAAGATGGAAAAGAGTGTTTTCTGTTTGAGAGACGAACTAAATGTGCAGGGTTTGTGTGTTAAACATGTGTAAGTGAAACAAAACACAACTCCAGGTCTGTTTGTGATGAGGAAACATCATGACATAGCTCAGAAAATCGTGTAATATGGGCCCTTTAACTCATGATGAAGTATTATGAATACTTACCACAGGTACTATCTCACCAAACCAAGAACTAATTAGAAAAGAATGAAAACCTGTCATATGCATTTTAACTATGAACATGACACGACTTTGCTAAGCATTTGTTCTTTTGGCTTCTGTTTGTAGTCTCGGCTGTTTATAGACACTTGTTTGCAGGCAGCTTGTTACGGAGCTGACATGAGCTTGTGAGCTTGTTGACGCTGTGAAGGCTTTTATAACAGAGGCATTTCAGAGCGGAGGTGAACGCACGGCTAACGAAGGAGGGGTCGATGGGAGTCAAGTGCTCTGACAACTCCCACGAGAACAGTGCCAAACAACTCAAGACGCCATACAGCCGCTACTGTGTGTGTGTATAAGAATGTGTTATATCTACAGTTTCAAAGTGCTGCTAGCAAAATGGGATACGGATTGTTTCAGGATTTGGTTAAGGGGTTCAGCCTAACAAATAATGCATTTCTCAAAGATATAGCCATTGTATCGAATGAATAACTGAATACATGTGGTATAGTTTTGTTTTTGTTTTTTTTTATGGCAGATGGTCTTCCCAGTAGGCCTGCCATGCTAACATATTTTGAAGTTTGATATATATTTGAAGCAAATATAGACGATAAATGGTAATACTGCGACTAACTTATGCCACTGACACAACAACCCAAGAGCAGACCATAGACTGTATATATAAATGGACATAGACGTATTTTCTGGAGTATAAGTCGCACCAGCCAAAAAGTGCATAATAATGAAGAAAAAAACATATATTCACATATAAATTGCATCTGAGTATAAGTCGCACCCCCGGCCCAAACTATGAAAAAGTGCGAATTATAGTCCAGAAAATACGGTAGTGAGCATAGGCTGCGCTTCCGGTTCCATTGGCTCTGGCTCCAATTCACTTTACATTAGGAAACTCGCTCCTCTCTCTGCGCTGAGCCTTGTCATTTTAGTCTTAAAATGTTCACACTGACCCGCTCTACATGATCCTGGTATTTTTATTTCGCTATTGTGTCCAAACTCAATATATGAACATCAATAACAGACAAATCAGGTGCCTTCTTTCCCCGAGGTCACTCCCGCTAGCGTCAGCAACGGGTTTGATTGGCTCTTTGGTTGCTATGATACTCACGGTCGGAATTCCTAATACGCAACTTGGCTCCAAATTGGCCCCTATAACAGCTCTAGCCTCGATGAACTTCATTTGACTGGAGCCGAACGCTATGGGTGACGTCACACTCACTTAGTCGACTTCTTTATACAGCCTATGGAGCAGATTGAAACCACAGAAACTATTCTAAATGTACAATATTTAAAAAAAAAATCATGAGCTGCAATAAATAAACAGCAGAACTTAGAGTCATAGAAGTTATTCATTTAACCTTTTACAGCTTGAATCTTATTGTATAGGCAAAAAATAACCAAAAATTTCCCAGTAGTGGAAAGAAAAAGTACACACGATAAAAACTGACCTAAAAAAAATAAGTGGATAGAGATATAGATATAGTAATTATCGTAACAGGCCTACTTCCTACAGCAACAGTTCAGTTCAATGATAAATGGAAACTGATCCAACTGATTCCAGTTTTACTCAATGAGGCAAGACCAAGTTTTTATTCCAGTAAAAAAAAGCAAAACAAATATATTTATAAGTACCTGGGATAAGATAGTAGCTCCTCCAGCTGTCTTTGAATGTGCCATTCAGAAGCTAGCCTGTTAGTTAGCTTTGGCCTGAGGTTGTACGAGGTACTTGTATCAAAGGTTTTTTCTATTATTCGACCCACTATTGTACTGTTACTCCTTAACTCTAGGCAAGATGAGTTTCCATTTGTATTTAACCAAGATATATGGGATCACAGTTTGAAGACATGTCTCTAATACAGAAAGGCAGCACTCGGCAAAATAATGATTTGCTGAATTTAAATTGGTTCTTCAAAAATGGGTCACTTGAAAAAAACATCACAGTAGAATGAAGTCTATGCGCGATTTACCATGAATTATGAATATGAATTTTAAGGACAATGCTTCAGGACAAATCATTATTTTTAAATTTGTGTGTTGTGAGGCAACCTTTTGGTTAATGGGCGAACATCAGCACAGCCACAACCTCCCCCAAACATTTATCAAGTCAGACTACAAGAGAATCAACGTATTAAAAGTCCCATTTAACGCAAAATTAACTCTTGTGAGCTTTAAGCCATGTTATAATGTTGTTACCTCATCCAAAACATACTTGGAGTTGTGTTTTGTTTCATTCACACATATTTTAACCCTTCATTATTAGTCTATCTACATCTCTAAAGCTCAAAATGCTCTGTTCCACCTTGTGATATCATGAAGTGGTAGTTTTCCACTTAACAGCTACATTTGACCTTTTGTTCTGTAGAGGCTGGTAATGCAAGTTCTGAAATTATCCAAATGATTCTAGTGAAGGTGTATGGAATTTAAAACCACTGCGGAGCACTTCCTGTATTACCATATGACATCACAAAGTGGACCCCGAGATACTTGGACTCCTCTACCTGAGGCAATGGGTGATGACCAAAAGGGCAAGATCGCGGTTACAAGAGGTTGAAATGAGTTTCCTCCACAGGGTGGCTGGGCACTCCCTGACAGATAGGGTGAGGAGTTCAGTCACACAGGAGGAGCTCAGAGTAGAGCCACTGCTCCTCCATGTCGAGAGGAGCCAGCTGAGGTGGCTCAGGCATCTGGGGAGATGTTCCGGGCATGTCCCACCAGGAGGAGGCCCAGGGGAAGACCCAGGACACACTAGAGGGACTATGTCTTTTGACTGGCCTGGGAACGCCTTGGAGTCCCACCGGAGGAGTTGGAGGAAGTGTCTGGGGTGAGGATATTTCTGGGAATCCCTGCTTAGACTGCTGCCCCGTGACCTGGCCCCGGATAAGCAAAAGAAAATGGATGGATGGATCACCAGGTGAAACAGAGTGCTTTCTGTTTAAGAGAAGAACTCTAAATATGCAGGGTTTGTGTGTTAAACATGTGTGAATGAAACAAAACACCAGGTATGTTTTAACGAGGAAACATTATAACATAGATGAGAAAATAGTGTAATATCTCTCAGACAAATCTCTAACATTTTTGTGTTGAAACAAAAGTTTAGCCAAGAGCATTTTAGAGATTTTTGATAGCTTAGGGGCTTTGCTCAATTTTAAAAAACAAACAGTGAGAATCCTATGAGCAGCAGCGTTCTTAGCTGTAGTCCTTTGTACATGTTTCTATTTCTGTGCAAATGTGTAAATGTTTTTTCTCATGACATGTGCTGGAGTTTCACTTTGGCCCAGGTCATACTTGAAAGAGATTTTTTTGTGGGGATTTAATTTTTCTGAGAAAGTGAATTGGTTTGCAAACAGAATACGGCGAGAAGCGCTGTGTGGTACACGTATATTTGATGTATATTGATCTTTGAAGATGGGTTCCTTTTCAATTTGAAAATACTTGCGTGGCTCACTTAGAGAGGAAACCAACACAAAACCAAGGCACTCTGTTCAGAAAAGTTTAAAAAATTCAGTTCCATCGTGGCTATTGAAGACCTAATATGCTGAAATGATGAAACAATCAGTTGCCATAGTGATACACAAAATATTCTATCTTTTGGATGGGAGAAGGTCTTCAAAATGTCACATATAATATAACACGAAGCTGAGACCCATGAATATGTCCTTGCTTGTACCCCCTGGAAAAAAAATGCAGCTACCTTATGCAATTGTGGCTTGGACTATACCATTTAAGCCCAACAAGAACCATAGAAGAATTTCCAAGACGCCATTTTCCTGATTGGTTTGCCCCGCTCCTCAGCCATAACCAGGTTAGCCCGGCCCAGATGGCATGTGGTCACCTTCCTGCAGTCGCGCAGGCGGTGACTTCAAATTGCATCACTCCATCTTCAGTGTCGGCCATCTTGTGTCATCCATCTAAATGTGGGAGCTAGGACAAACACCTGTTCCACACATGTTCAGATGCTAACAGAGAACAAAGAAAATAAAATAAATAAATACATAGATAAATGCTTAGGCCTTGTCATTCTCAAGAGCTGAAAATGGTTCGGTTCCTCCACTCTGGAAGCCTTCACCGCAATTGTTGTCTTCACTACAAGTTGCTGTCACATTTGTTGCCAGTAGAGAGTGCAAGAACTCCTCTAAATACGAAACAGTGGAGTCGTTAAAGACAGAAAGAAAAAAAAAAAAAGAGAGGGGAATTGATGGTGTATCGTCCGTGGTTTTGCTCAGTCCCTTATGGCAAATGGTAAACGGTCATATTTTTATCTTTTATACACCAGCGTACGCAGACGCTAGGGGCGAGGTGGGTTAAGTGTCTTACCCCAGGACACAACAACAGTGGGAGCTGGAATCGCACTGCCAACCTTCAGATCAGTGGACAAACACTCTACCAACTGAGCTACTGTTGCCTTATTTATTTCTGTTCAATGGGGGATGTTGTCTGTATGGGCTTATGTTTTGATGTTTTCTCTGTGTTGAAGCATGTGATCCCCAGTCCCAAGATAAATTTATTCCATGGGAGAGAATAAAGGATTATTTTATCTTATCTTAACAAAAAAGCAAAGATGAAAGCAAGACAGATAGAGTGATAGAGAAAGAGAAGACGAGATAAAGAAAGCCCTCTCTCTGTAACTGCTGCTGTGAGCTGCGACATTTTGGTCTTAAAATGTTCATATTGACCCGCTTTACATGATCCTGGTGTTTTTATTTTGTTATTTTGACTGTGATTCAAGATATGAGAATTAATAACCGACAAATTAGGTGCAAACTTCCCCTGAGGTTTCTCCTGCTAGTATTAGCAACAGGTTTGATTGACAGCATTGCTAAGCGCCCGCTCCCTGCTAAACCAGCAAAGCGGGCGGATAGGGGCGTTACCTTTAACAGCCTCACTTCGGATTGGCTCTTTGGTTGCTATGACACTTGTGGTTTGAATTCCAAATGTGGATATAACTGCTCTAGCCTCGATGAGCTTCATTTGACTGGAGCCGAACGCTACGGGTGACGTCACACTCACTTAGTCCACTTCTTTAAACAGTCTATGGAACGAAAGCAAGAAAGCAAAAGACTGAGAAAGCAAGCAGGATACATACTGTGATAGGATGAAAGCAAGATATAGAAAGAAGGGAAAAGGGAGTTAGAAAAGGAAGGAAGCAAAAGAGAGAGAAAACAAGAGAAAGAGAGTAAGACAGAAAAAGAAAGAGAGTTAAAGAAAGATAGAGAAAGAAAAAGTGAGTGAGAGAAAGCAAGATAGTGAAAGAAAGATTAAGAGAGAGAGTGGGAAGAAAAAATAAAAAAACAGATAGAGAGAGCGAGAGAAAAGCTAAGCATGATAAAGGAAGAACTTCTAGCAGTGTTCCCGTGTTGTGTATCTGATGTTGCTCAGAGACAGCTCGTGCTATTTTAGACTAGCTTAAAAACATCTTTATACACACCCACTTCATTGTGGACTTTTACTTTAAACCAAACCCAAGTTGTTTTTAATCATTATATTCTTCCCCCCTCTGTACATAATGACACTTTTCATTTGTACTTCTTCAGCCTTGTGACTTCTCTGCATGTCGTGTGCTAGCGCTGAGGTTAGCGGTGGGCACATTCGCTAATTGCTGCCAGGATTTATTTTGCTCTGCGGCTAATAGCGTGCGGTCTGAAGGCTGTTCGATAATGATGCGCACGAATTAAAAGCCCAGATAGAGACATGGTGATTTGATTTAATGGAAGGCTCCCCTCTGAGACCACTAATCCCTCCGATGTGGGCCGCTTCTGGCTCTGCTACGTGTTAGCATCAGCTGGCCCTATTAGAAACATATTAGGATCATGTTGGCGGCTTGCTGAGGGTGGCGTGGTGTGGGTGGGCACGAAACACATTATTATTGGTCTGTATCAAATTTGATTATATGGTGACATTAATGTGTGGTCTCGGGATGTAGCCTACCGTGTTTAGAGTACGCGTCTGTAATCAAAGATGTTTCTGCATTTAGAATAAGTAATAAATATAATTTACTAGAAAATGGTTTGCTCATGCCCAAACAATTGGTCGTTTACAAGCATAGACTGTATACATAAATGGACATAGCTAACCTGCTAGCCACCGCGTTCTAAATAATAGGTGATCACGGGCGCGCTACCGGCTCCATCGACTCTGGCTCCATTTCACTTTACATTAGAAAACTGTCACCCCTTTCTCTGTAGCTGCTGCTTTCAGGCTCATCATGTCGGTCTTAAAATGTTCGAATTAACTCGCTCTACGTGATCCTGGTATTTTTATTTCGCATTTTGTTTCATAAATCAAGATATGAACATTAATAAGAGACAAATCAGCTTGCTTCTTTCCACAAGGTCGCTCCCACTAGCATTAGCAACAGGTTTGATTCACAGCGTCGCTAAGCGCCCGCTCCCTGCTAGACCAGCGGTGCGGGCAGGAAGGTTCGATACCTTCAACAGCCTCGCTCCAGATTGGCTCTTTGGCTACTATGATGCTCACGGTTGGAATTCCTAATATGCAACTCAGCTCCAAATTGGCCTCACGGTTGAATTCCTAATATGCAACTCAGCTCCAAATTGGCCCCTATAACTGCTCTAGCCTCAATGAGCTTCATTTGACTGGAGTCGAACGCTACGGGTGACGTCACACTCAATTAGTCCACTTCATTACACAATCTATGTTTACAAGTAAAAAAATCCCAGACTTCTGCCAAAGCTTTGAACACTGTTAGTCTGAGGCGAGAGAAATGATAGATTAAGCTCTGAATCAACTCTTGATCTTTATTATATCGTGAGTCAGAACTTGTCTGTTTGAGGTTTGAGTTTTCAAACACATCCATCTCGCAGTGATCTGTTTGAGTCCAGAACTTTTTGTGCAGAGCAAAACATGTTGATTTTCTGTCAAAGAACATTAGTATGGATAAAAAATGGAGGCTGTGGTGCTACACATTTATTAAGCCATAAACCATATAACAGCTAACTGGCTGCTGTGATTGGCCGAAACTCTGCAGAGCCCCCTCTCTTCCCGAACGCTTTCAACTGGTGCCATTCCAGATTGATGTTATAGAGCTGACTTTATTTGGCAGCGTGAAAGTGCCTTTTGCCAGGTTACCGCCATGCCCTGATTGAGTGACAAACTGCAGTGATGTGTGAACTGTCAGTATAGAAGCCAAGTTATCTTCTAATAGCATTATAAAGATACTAAGTGTACACGAAATGTGATTGAGGCTCTGATAAATCATGAGAGCTTTTTGGCCCACTCCTATTCTGAATGACACAAGGATATTCGAGTCAAAATCTAATCTGCCTGAGACACATGCTACACATAAGCGGCTGTGAATGGATCGTTTAAAAACTCGACAGATAAATTATCTGCAGTTAGCCTTGTCCCAGTGGGCGACCCAGAGCAGCGGCCATCAACTCTTCTCACTCTGCCTTTTTATGAGGACTAAAACAATATAGACACAGTGTTTGTAACAGAACACCTGCATTCTAAAGTCTGGTACCGTTCCATATGCTAGCTCCGGTGCATTTTCAATAGGAAAGTTACCGTTAGCCTCCAAACTTCACAAACTGAAAAACCAGGCCTGTTTTGGCAACTGACAACCGCTCGACCACACGTGAGTAACACCAGCGCCTCGACAGAAAACATTACTACATGTAGAAGTGTTTGGCTAAGTTTATTGACCTAGCAATTAGCGTTGAAATTAGGATACATACAAACAGCCACCTAATAAACATTTCATAAAATATGTCGTTACCCTTCACATCTGTTTGACTATTAGCGCTCATTAGCAAACAACAATCATTAGTTTCTACGGTCTACAAATTTTTTTATTAGATTATTTTTTATTTTATTAGATTTTGCAGCCTCATTAAAATGAAAGGGATGGAACTTTTATGTTGGTACCAGGCTGCATGCGCAACAATTCCAGTAAAGGAAACATACAGTGTAATTGTTCAAAATCAGAAAATATTTTTCAGCTTACAGTGTCTTGTACGATCAACCTGAAGATGAACAAAAGCCTACGTTTTAATGCAGTGAGAATAGACTCTTTCTTCACCTCTTACTTCAACAACACTTCTATATGACACCATTTGTTGTTGCAAAGGTAATTCTGAGTCAGTTCAAAAATCACATTTCAGAATCATCCAAAGCGTGACGGCTCGCATTCCCTCCAGTGTGAGCAGTACGCCGTGCCCTAAGATGCATTCAGGGACCCTCCGTGTTTACAAGCTCCTTCTCATTTACATTTAAGGCACTGTGCCACTGGCCTGACTCCGAGGCGCCGGTGACTGGGCAGATATGTGCTCAGATTGGTAAACATCTCCGGAGGGTTATGGGATTTTATTTTGGAGATAAGAAGACAAAAGTGGAGCCAAAAGAAGACCTTCATTCAAGACACTCGATGTTAGCAGTAAAAGCAGGATTGAATTCAAATAGTACAAGTACACGTCATAAATACTGACACTGACATTGTGTCAATAGGCAAGACATTTCAACCACGTAGCCTCCAGTGTCTGCGCATACACATGTACTGGAAGTTTTTCCCTTTTATAATTTGTCTTGTTGAAAAAATGAAAGTAATAATTTTAGGTATTTACAAATTAGAGATTTTCTTACATTTTTTTCCTTTTATCAACATCCAATTTTCAATCAATGGTAAATTCTTGAAATTTTACGAGGTTCATATAAAGAAGCCCCAATCAAAAAAGTTATTTCTAAGTATTCAGAATTTAAAAGGCAGTGATCCAACACATAAAAGACAGATGGGCAGCAGAAGACAACTTTACTTAGTCATTGGAGAGTTGGGATAGACTTTGTAAACAATGGTCTGTAACCAGTGCCCCTTCATGGAGAGAATTTGCTTGGAAAAATATGAAAAAAATTATTTTTGTACACCAGCCCAACAGCGGAAGCATTCAGACCAAATCGATGCTGGAGGCAGTGCTGGCAAACACGAGCCAATAATTTCCATATATTTAGGGGTTGTTCCTTTGTAGCTCCATTCTGGAATGAAGTACATAACTGGAAGCAGTCTTTAGAGCAGGGGTATTATGCAAAATCTTTTTTTTTTTTAGCTTCCTACCATGTTATAATGTTGTTCTCTCATCAAAAACATGCCTGAAGAGTTTTTAGATGTCATCCATGCATGTTTCAGTAATTTAGCAATCTCTCCTGGGCCCTATTCGAACCCTCCTCACAGTTAGCTGTACGATTCTGTCCAAAGCTCAGCCCACAAGCCTATGTCACCCATGCTCCCACACGACAATTCTCCATAAATATACAAAAACACGATATAAAACTGTACACAACAACTGGGCAAACTTGATGTGATGTGCAGTAGTTTCATTAGCGGGATGCACACTGATGTTGTGATAGTGCTCTGAAGGGGGAGCACGGAGAGCAAAGGGAGGGGAGACTCAGAACGCCAAAAACAAACGTGAAACTTATAAAACAGGTTAATAGCACTCACGCTTCACAGCAAGAAGGTTCCGGGTTTCATCCCCGGGCCTTTCTGTGTGGAGTTTACATGTTTCTCCCCGTGTCTAAGGTAGTCCTGACCAAACCTGACCAAAAATGAAAATGAAGGTGAACTATGCAACTTTTCTGGTAGAGAGACCGTCACCCTGTCTCCACAGAGATGTTTTTACGTGAAATGTTATACAGTATAGCTATGTCTATGGAGCTAAGCAGGTAACACCACCGGTCCAAGTTTTTCTAAGCACCAAAAACAGCTGTTAATAGAATAAATGTAGATAAGTTTAATGTCAGTAATATGTATGGAGACAAGCAGATGGCAGTCCCCTCAACAGAAAGTTTAGATGACTCTTTAATTACACTTGTCAACAGAATGTGTGGCTATAGTTTATGGTAATTGCTCCTGCTGCTTCTTCAGAAATGTATAATCAAGTAAATGAGTGTTTCTTATTTTAATGCCATGGCCACACTTGTATGAAATTAATTTTGGATGTATCATTTACGAAATAGGTCTTGAGAAAAAAAGAAAACGATTCAAACCCAGAGGATCATTCAAATTGAAAATTACATAAATGCATGTTTGTATAAGACCAGACAAAAGTTTGGACACGTTTTCATTTCGTTTTGTTTCATGATCATTTGATGAACACATATTGAGTGCAGTAAACAAAAAGTGTGAAATAAGTCAACATGTTTTATATTTTAGATTCTTCAAAATAGACACCCTTTCCTTTGATAACTGCTTTGCATACTCTTTCTATTGCCTGACCCTGACAAGGCAAGAACATCATTGAGAGAAGGCCAAGGGTTTGCAGCACACTCGACAAAGCAAAGGGTGGATACTTTAGAGAATTGAATTATTTGGATAGAAAATATGTCTACTGGGCCAAATATGTGATGTCTTCCGTATGTATCTAAAATGTAAAAAACACTGAATGAGCAGGTGTGTCCAAACTTTTGACTGGTAGTATATATATGATCAAAGTACTGCAGATAGTCCCCAAATACCGCCAATCTCTTTTCGTAATAGCGGCGTTGTCATGTTGAAAATGTTGAATGAATATGGCCCTGGGTCTCATGAGCTCAGGAGGGGCCCTTGAGCCGAAGCTTCATTTAGAGCCCTGATTGGAGATGGAGACAAGTGGATAACTCAAACTCTGCCCTGGCACCATCTCCCCCAATCAACAGCCTTTACTACAGTAGAGACAAGAAGATTTAAACAGCCAAGAAGGGAAGTCATATTTCAGCTCCCAAAGAACATTGACTTGAATTTTCATTGGGATCAATACAGTAAAAAGTTATAGAAATGCTCTTGGATGCCGCTTGCAGCTTTAATTGTCTTATTTTTTCTTTGTTTCATTTTTTTAAAGGTGCATTAAGTATCTTTTCTGGTAAAGAGTCCATCCATTGCTTGTCTCCACGGAGATGTTATTGCTTTCCCTGAAATGTTCCACAGTAAAATGGCGTTTTTTTTGGCGTTAAAATTATCTACGTCTACTTGCGTTTATTCAGTTACATGTCTTTTCGTTGCGGTGTGCGGGGTCACCTCTTCACAGATCTGACCTGTAACTTGGCCTGACGGTGTTACCTCATTGTTTCCATGGAGATAGATAACTTTAAGCCATACTGCGGAGCATTCCAGGCAAAGCAAAACTCCACCTGTTACATAGTGCAACTTTAGTGTTTAATGTTGATATTTGTCAGTGTGGCTGATGACTTTACTCACTGGGAATAGGAAGTGTTTTCGCACTTTGTAATGTACTACCCCAAGGACAAACTTCAAAATGAGTTGGCAGCTATCTTTCCATTAAGTGTGTTTCGAACAATGATAGCATCATTTATAACTTTGTTTATCTAGCTTTTTACTGACACTGTGGACCACAACCATCGCTCTATTAACCATAGAACTTAATGCAATATGTAATTTTACTGGTGGGGGTCCATCACCTACCTGTCTCCATGGAGATGCTGTTGCTTTGCATGGAATGTTCCACAGTATGCCATAAAACCAACCTATTACAGTGTTCTAGTAGCTCAGTAGGTAGAGTGTTTGTCCAGTGACCGAGGTTGGCGGTTCGAGTCCGACTCTCAACATAAACAGCATTGGTTGACCCACAGGTTAGCGGTGCAATTCCAGGTCTCACAGATGAACGCTGTTGTTGTGTCCTTGGGCAAGACACTTAACCCCCCTCACCCCCGGTGTCTGCGTACACTGGCGTATCAATGGGTGAGTGGGTCCTTGATGTAAAGCTTCGAGAGTCTTGTAAAGCTTGAGAGTCTTGAAGGTGGAAAAGCGCTAGTCTAAACCAGAGCTGGCAGACAGATAATTCTTCTATGATGGAATTTGCTGTTTAACTGTCAGATCGCAGATTTGTTGACCTGGTTTATGGTTAATATTGCTGTAAATACTGGGCTTATCCACATGAAACAAAACTGGCACAAAGTTCACTGTCTTGCCTGTCAGCATAAATAAACAAAAGGGGAATTGTTTCAGAAAGTGGTGCCATTATTCAACCTCAAAGATGTGAATGCTGTCAGGTGAGTTTGGTTATTTCTTCGAAAAACAGTAAATCTCCCATAGACTTATATACAGCATCAAATTCAAAAACATGAACCCATTATAAGAATACCTTGAAAACAATCTTAACTGTAAGCGTGCTCGCCTTTCCACAGATCTGACCTGCAGCTCGTCTTCGTGGCGCATACCATCGCACATTCTAGTCTAAGCAATAACGTCCCCGTGGCGCCTTGACTTCAGCGTACTTTTAATTGCGAAACTCTGCCCATTTTAAAACAAGACTTGATAAAATCTATTAGCCCACGGAACGGACACATGTGCAAGGTTGAGGTGGCGCATTTCGCTCATAGCTCACCCCGGTCACGTCTGCACCCCGCTGACCACAATACAACCACTTATCTGTAGAAATCCCCAGCACCAGCGTAGGCATTCACACACACACCTCGGCGCTAGCGTTCTGGTACAGTGGCTACTTTTATTCCCAGCTTCTGTAGGCTGTACGCCATGAGTAAAAAGCATTTCTTCCAGTAACGGTCATAGCTTTGTGTCAGAAGGTCACTGGAAGAACGCTTGGAAAACATAACAACAATTGGTTTATGTAACGTGTCCACATCGGTTGTTGGTGAAGCTGTATTGAATTGCATGGGTGTGCTGTGTGCTAGTGCGTAGCTTTAGCTTGTTTCTGAATACTTTTAATACCGCGATAATTGCCTGGGATCCTGAATACACACTTCTTCAATACTTTACGGAGATGTGAGTCACCGGTGAATCTCAAGTGGGCATGATTGACAGGTGGATTAGCCAATCATGGACACGCGTGGTCCGTCCGTGTCGAAAAAATAAAGGAAAAAATGGTCGCACAAGGCTGAAAAACATCGTGGATTTCTTCAGAATCAGTGGGCGAAGCACTAAACTCTATGTTGAATACTTTATTTACCTGGGCAGCGGATAAGGCATAGAAACCCAGTAGTAGCATAGTGCATAATCCGTCAGTCACTCAGGTATAGGTTCCATCACACGAAACAGTTCACATCTTAGGGTAGAACAATGGACTCAAAAAAGATACGGGACAGTGTAATCCCTCATGTGTCCAGGAGTGGTTCAGTGTAGAGGTTTCAAGTTTTAGAGCGAGTTTTACAGTTTTAAAGGGAAGGGCAGTTTCACACTAAAACTCCTCCCTTTGGGGGCTGGATTTATTTAACCCAGAGTGGTATAAATTCTTAGTGCCTCAAGCCAGTACCATCAAATTGAAAATGGCTTCTGGATGGGACCCGAAACGTCAAAACACTGCAAACACAGTGTTGAAACTGTCTCTACAAATAAACAGCTACTCCATACTGTAAACAACTAGGGTGTGTACGTTTCAGTGTAGTTAGCCTGTCAGAACGTGAAACATATTCACTATTAAATAGTCCAGTTGGCAGAATTCAGTTAAGTTTTTTTGCTAGCACCCATTGACTCTAAATGTATAACTGGACATTGCTAACGCACTAGCCGCCGCATTCCAAATAGGAAGTGATCATGGGGGCGCTTCCGGCTCCAAATCACTTTACATTGGAAAATTGTCGCCCCTCTCTCTATAACTGCTGCAGTGAGCCTTGTCATTTTGGTCTTAAAACGTTTGTATTAACTCGCTGTACATGATCCTGGTGTTTTTATTTCGCATTTTGTTCCATAAATCAAGATATGAACAATAATAAGAGACAAATCAGGTGCCTTCTTTCCCCCGAGGCTCCTCCCCCTGGCGTTAGCACCAGGTTTGATTGACCACGTTGCTAAGCGCCCGCTCCGCGCTAAACCAGCGGTGCGGGCGGGAAGGGGGGGTACCTTCAACAGCCTCGCTCCAGATTTGCTCTTTGGTTGCTATGATACTCGTGGCCAGAATTTCAAATGTGGAACTCGGCTCCAAATTCGCTCCTATAACGTCTAGCCTCAATGAGCTTCATTTGACTGGAGTCGAACGCTACGAGTGACGTCACATTCACTTAGTCCAGTTCTTTATACAGTCTATGCTGGCACCATACTGTAAACAAGGACCAAAAGCAGTCTATTTTACATAGTAGTTATTAGTTATTATTAGTATGTGTATCTGTATATGGACACTTTTCTTTGGCGAAATGAACGTTCCCTGCTAATACATTGTTCCTACTTTGGATGTTTTTTTGTGTATTTGTGATATAGAGATTTGATTCCTTTTTAGAACTCTACTTTTTGCAATAAAAAATTAAAATAAACCTTTCTTCACAAACTGCCACTTGACTGACAGTCGGTACTATCCCTCCAAACATAGTAATAATGAGAAAAACATACGCACTTTAAACCATGTGTCAGGCTAATGGCAACCTTTGCTCGATTATTATCAGCCCCAATGAGCCGATGGCACAGATATCACATGAAAGCTGCTTAGCGAGCGTCCGGTTCTGTACCAGACCGCTCCGCTGACGCCGTGTGATGGATGGGGAGCATGGAGAGAATGAAATGCCCCATAGGGATCAATAACGGATAAGTGCACTTGACATAGCTCAGGCCGGTGGCATAGCTGGCAAAAGGACAAACAGATAAAAGTGTAGAGATTTTGATGTGTTTCTTAGCAATAGTACTTATTTTTAAAAGGCGACGGTGAGGAGCAAATGGTAAGCCTCTAAAAATGAAAGTGCAGTGCTTTGAGAAACAGTTTATAGGCCTACAGTAATTGCTACAAGATTTCAGCAGAAGGATCCTAGTGGGATGCATTGATTTTTGTGTCCTCAAAAGCAAGGGGAAGTTTTACGGATAATTAATTTGTTATTTGGAGCTGTTTTTTAGTAAAATACAGGTTAGGGATAGGGTACAGGATCGGAGAGCTAAAAAAAAAAAAGTATATTGTAAGTAAGTTGCAAAGGGCACAAACAAGTCAACTCAAGTGAATGCATTTTTCAGGTATGTATTAATGGTAAGGCCATGATTACTGTAGATTTTAACCCCATAATGACCTATACAATATTTTAAACCTAAAAAGTCCACAATATGGCATTAAACTCTATTTTGCCCTTATGTATTAATAGGTGTTTTTATTGGTCAAAATGACCTTAAAAGATATGGATTCTTACTGTTAGAGGACTCACGTTTCTGCAGATCTGACCTGTAACTTGGCCTGGTTGCATCACTTGCTTGTCTTCATGGAGATAGATAAGTTTAATGTCATACTGTGAACCATTCTAGGTAAAGGGCAAATAAGTTACATACGTACATACATTAAAAAGCTACCCCATGGATCAAGAATTCTCCCATAGAGTTTTTTTTTTTTTGTGTGTGTGAAATCAAACTGTCCGTGTTCGGCTGACAGGGCATCAGCAGCTTTCACAGTGGTCGGATTTTGAAGGGATTCATGTTTATTTTCACATGATTCTTTTTCAGAATTTTTAAAGAAGACATACTGTGTTTGCGTCTGAAATATAGTTATGACACCTATGGATTATTATGTTCTAAGTTTGACAATAATTCCACATTAGAAAACTGTGGTGCCCAATGGGAACATTGTCGCCGTAAACAAAGAGCTGTGAAGTTGATGGCTCCTCAGATTTTTTTTTTTTTTCATTTGTACCAAAATGACTACGCGGCGCTGCCAAATCCTACGCGTATCACCGATTAAGGAAGTAATATTGGAGGAGGAAGTAAGTACAGAGCAGTGAGTAAATGCTGGAGGCAGTGAAAACAGGAGTTGATCTGCAATATGGCGTCTTGAAAATAAGAGGTTAAAGATTGCTCAAATGTACACGAATCACTCCGAGTACAACTTCGGGTGAGTAAATGGTGAGCGGAAATGACTATAACACATTTAAAAGCTCTGAAAAGTCGATTTTGCATAATCTGTCTGCTTAAAATCATTTTTAGTGCCTAAAAGTTGGCTTTGTAAGATTTAGCCCCGATCTGCTCTCACGCTAGCTTCGCTCTCGCTACCATTGCACTAATTGGTCAGAACTGATCACATGGTGCACGTTTCTGTCGTCACGGTGACCACATGGGCCAAAGAGCGGTACCAGTACAACGCTATCTCTTGTTCATCTTCTTATCTTATTATACTTCCATGTCTTACCCTACATTTTACTCATCCAAGTTTGTCTCGAGCATCACATAATACTTACACAACTCTCAGTACTTAAGCCTTAGACGTACCCATCCAGTGCAAATAATCATTCGGCTGATCTTCTGCCCACAGTATAGAGGGGAAGAGTCCTGTTAGAACTCATTATAGCTCTTTGCATCGGGGCTAATTATCTTTTGGTAAGTGGCCTGGCCCGGCTCTAGGCTTGCCTCATACATCTTATCCCAGCATAATTGCGTTCACCAGACCCTCGTATCCCTCATTTTCACATCATTACTCGTCATCTATCACAGTCTACGGGGAAAAAAAATGCAAGTCTTAACCGTGCCACTTGGAGAATAGATTGGAGAATGCATATGACAGGTTTTCGTGTTTTTCTAATTATTGCTCGATTTGTGGTTAGTGGCAGTTTGTGTGGAAAAAAGTTGGAAAGAAAAGAACAAAATGCAGGAAGTAGCCACCCATTCATACACAGACACTGGGGGTAAGGTGGGTTAAGTGTTTTGCCCAAGGACACAATGACATCATTCATCTGCGGGAGGAGGAATCTCACCCGCCAACGCCAATGATGTTTATGTTGAGAGCGGGATTTGAACCGCCAACCATCAGATCCATGGATAAACACATTGTCATTTATTTTTATTAGCCTACGTATGTCGTATCTGCTGTCTGTCCAACTATTAAGTACAATCATAAACTTACCAAAAAATACCCCCCAAAAATTATTAATTGATGAAAAAAAATTTAAAAAAAATTGAAAAACAAGATTTTTTTGTAAAATCTGACAGTACCTGATTTTTACTGCCTTAAAAACATGAAAAACAGAACTAGTCCAAAGTTATTTCTCACTGACCTTACGCATTCCGAGCATCTTAATGATTCATGTC
Organism: Periophthalmodon schlosseri; assembly: GCA_000787095.1. NCBI lineage: Eukaryota > Metazoa > Chordata > Actinopteri > Gobiiformes > Gobiidae > Periophthalmodon > Periophthalmodon schlosseri. The sequence continues at coordinate 85,399 of KN487019.1, forward strand.
GATCTGTCCTGTTCAGTTTTCACAATTCTCAGAGACAAGAGCAGAGTTTTCGCCACGGTAACAACAGCTAGCAGGCTAAACACGCACTTCCTGATTCTTGAAAAACGCTTTACAATCAGATGCAGACACAGTACGGCACACAGCGGTATTATTTTGACCTCAAGAGCCGCTTACGCAAAATATCTGTACAGTTTTGCTTCAATCAAAAACCGGGTACAGGCCCCTTAACTTTGTTCTAGTGAAATGAATAATTTAATGCACTTTAAGGTGTTGGCTAGCTAACAAAAGCGCTGCATCTTATCCGTTGGAGTGACCGGGGCTTTTTATTTCCTATTGGCTTGGCATTGCGGAGGGGGTTGTGCTGTTGCCAATAAAGAAGGATGAGACATTTTAATTAAACGGCTGCATGCATCTGAAAACACTGATCGCTGGGATGCAGGGGTGGATAAAGTACGCGGTGGTATTGGCAACGTGGGTGACAGTTTCTGTGTAGTAACTTCTATAGGGATTGATATAAGCGGCATCATTAAAAGGGCCAGTATAGACTTCAGCGTTCTGGCCGGTAGGTTTAAGACACTGGCTTAAATGCTTAGATGCTTAAAAGGCTATATAAGGGATTGTTGATGGACTCCACACAAGCGCGAAGCCGCAGGGTTGTATTTTTACATTGCATCATTTGCCTGAAAAAGAGTCAAGAGACAAAACGACAAAAGGCAGATTAACAAAAATGTGCGAGAAATATCAGCGTCAAACAAATGTATTTCGATTCCCTGATGAGTCTCATTCTTGCGACTGCGTTATTAAATATGCGACATTTACGAACATGTCATTTCGAAACATCTAGAATTTTCCATCGAGTGAGTGAGTACAGTGGGTGGCTGTGGGTGAGGAGAGGAGGTCGGTGAAAACAGACTTCTTCAGAGCACTCAAACTTTAAATTCAGGACAAAACAGGATTACTCAAACATGCGTTCATCGAAATATAACGTTGAGTAAGTTCATGATGGTGTAACGATTTTACATTATATGGCTCTTTAACTTTTGTGTTGATTGCATAAAGAAGTGGACTAAGTGAGCGTGATATCATCCACAGCGTTCGGCTCCAGTCAAATGAAGCTCATCAAGGCTAGCGGTTATAGTGGCGAATTTGGAGCCAAGTTGCATATTAAGAATTCCGACCGCACCGCTGGTTTAGCAGGGAGCGGGCGCTTAGCAACACTGTCAATTGGAGCCAAAGTCAATGGAGCCGGAAGTGCGCCCGAGGTCACTTCCTATTTGGAACGCGGCGGCTGCTGCGTTAGCTATGTCCATTTATATATACAGTCTACGGTTGATTGTGTTTAAATGTCTGCGCTCTATGGGTCCTCTTTATCTGAGGGAGTTACTGCAGGTCTATACTCCACCCAGAGCCCTGAGGTCAAATGTGCCCAAAGTCAGGCTCAAGACAAGAGTCTGTTCTGTGGCAGTGCCCAGACTATGGAACAGCGCCCTCTGCCTGTCAGATCTTCTCAGTCTTTAACGCAGTTTAAGACTGAAAACCCACCCTTTCTCCCTGGCATTTAATACTAGCTAGAGAGTATATCTTGGTGTTTAATTGTTCTTTGTATTGTATCTTCTGTATTTGTTTTTGACTTTAAAGCAGTTTAGGCAGCTGAAGTTGTTTTTAAATGTGCTATATAAATAAAATGTAGTTAAATCTTAAACTGCAAATGTGAATTCAGTTATGTATAGAAATCAGTGGTGGGCCATCAGGGCCAGCAAGGCCTTCTCTGCTGGCCTAAACATCCTCAGAAAAGTGAATTTATTTTATTTTCATAAATATGTAAACAAAATATTCTCTATTTTCTGTTCTCTTTATGTCATATTATATCCCTTAGCTGAGTGGCTTCCAATGTTGTTTATTGTGGTAGAGTTTTTACCAAATTATATTTCAGCTAGTTTGTGTTGTCCCTTCAGAATAAACAGAGCAGGCTCCGTCCAGTGTAAGTAGACACAGACAGTCAGTCAGTTTCAGTAGCCAATCAGATCTCGATTCTGCAAACCAGGGCCAGCTAGAAGGTCTTACGCTGAACTGGACATGTACGTGTCCTGTGATTGGATAAGCATTTGCTAGAAACTGAAAGGCGGCAGTTTGCAGAATGTCGTACCAAACCTGGAGATCCAACAGCTATTGCTGTATTTTTAACCCATAATGGCCAAAGGAGGAGAAGAGACTGATCTATACTTTCCACGCCATTTTCAAGACAGGCCTTTCATGAAAAGCTGGATATTATGAGAAAAGGTCGGCCAACCCCTGCGCTAGCTAATCTGTCCCAGCAAGAAAAAGAGTTTGTCTGTCATTTCCACATGAGCAACTATGAACTGTACCCGTGGCTCACAGCCTCTGAGAAACGCTGCAAATTGTACTGTTGTTGTACAGCTGGACACTTACAAACTACGGTGCGTTTAAAAACGTTTGGAGACACTGGAGTGGACCTGCAGCTCACCAAACAGGCAGGGAGACGGAGCTCCACGATGAAAAAGGGAGTTTATTATGTTAATAACGTGGCGCATTGAAGTCACCTCAGTTAAAACTGCACTAGTTCTCAGCTAGATCTCAGCTGCACCACATTTTCAGTTATTTGTTGTATGTATGTATGATGTATAGTCTATTGTCAAAAAATGCAAATGATCTGTTTACTTTGTTTTCAAAGAATAGTTTGTTTTGTTATCGTCTGGTTGGTGTCTTTTATGAAACGGCGACATTGCGCAATTTATTGGACAGACCTGTTTAAGCTCACATAGCATAATTTTGTTTGGCATCTTTAAATCGCATTTTTGTTTTAAATTTTTGGCAGAATCTGTGAACTTAGTTTCCTATTCTTAACTGTGAATGCAATGCAGCTTATTGGTTTTAAATGCTCCTGAAATTAAGTGTTGCTTGACCAGCCTGTATTGAGGTATATCGATATATCAATACATTATCGATATATCACTACTTCGATACCGATACTCCCACCCCTATTTCATAGCAGTTTCCAGACGATTCTTTTGATGAGCAGTTCTACGCATTACAAATACATTTCATTACCGCGAATAGCCCTTGCATTGAACTTTCCCCAAACCACACTGAATCCTTTTTTCCCTATTACCTTTACTTCCTCGCCAGAACCGAGTGTCCATAATCTAATCCCGTTACATAAAGTGTACCAAGCAGCAAAAAAGATCTGTCCTTCATCTTCACAGCCAAAGACAAAAGGATACCATGCAGACGTGAGATAAGACTGTGTCCATACCAAAACAAAGCTAATGTTTGATTTTAAATGTATTTTTTAATCCTCCCATCCACAAATAGAGTTAATCCGAGAGGAAAACAGGTCTTTTTTCGCAATTTTGTTCAAAGACAGACAGCGGCTTGGCTCCGATCAAGAGCTGGAGAGGGGTCAAATTTAATATAAGCCTCCAAAAAGCTAGTAAACGTTGGCTTAATGTATCCCAGGTCTATTCCTTTGGCTAAAATACCAGCATGTTGGAATCTCTGTGCCAGCAAGTCTGAGCAAGCTGTTAATATCATGTATACACCATTGCCCCCTAGTGGACAGATGTAGTAACAGTGATTAACAGATAAAAGGGAGCTGTGGGTGCAGACAGGACTGAGACGTGCCAAGTCCAGTAATGAGGTTTTTAAAGGGTTGAACTATAATGCACTTTGTAAAGCTAACATGAATTATAAGATATTCTAATGAGTAGTATATAAATCACAGCTGAATAACAATGGGATTTAATTAGGTTAGTGAAGTTCCTTTTTTCATTTGGAAGCAAAAACTGAAAGGAAAGAGAGCGGGTAAAATCATTACTAAAAAAAGTGCAAAACTACTCCTCCTCCTCCTGCTCCTCCTCCTGCTCCTCCTCCTCCTCCTCCTCCTCCTCCTGCTCCTCCTCCTCCTCCTCCTCCTCCTCCTGCTCCTCCTCCTGCTCCTCCTCCTTCTCCTACTACTACTACTACTCCTACTCATACTACTACTATTCCTATTACTGCTACTATTACTCCTACTCCTATTACTGCTACTGCTCCTCCTCCTCGTACTCCTACTCCTACTCCTACTTAACCCTAACCTTACTACTACTATTACAACTACTACCCCTACTCCTACTACCACTACTCCTACTTCTGCTACTATTACTACTACTACTACTCCTCCTCCTACTACTACTATTACTACTACTGCTCCTCTTCCTCCTCCTACTACTCCTACTCCTACTTAACCCTAACCCTAACCCTAACCTTACTACTATTACTACTACTACTACCCCTACTCCTACTCCTACTACTGCTACTATTACTACTACTCCTACTTCTAATACTACTACTACTACTACTACTACTATTACTACTACTACTACTACTACTACTACTACTGCTACTATTACTACTACTCCTACTTCTACTACTCTTACTACTACTGCTCCTCCTCCTCCGACTCCTTCTCCTACTACTACTCATACTCATACTACTACTACTCCTACTACTACTCCTATTGCTACTACTTTTACTACTAATATTACTACTACTGCTCCTCCTCCTACTCCTCCTACTCCTACTACTCCTACTCCTCCTCCTCCTACTCCTCCTACTCCTATTACTCCTCCTCCTCCTCCTCCTCCTCCTCCTCCTCCTCCTCCTCCTCCTCCTCCTCCTCCTCCTCCTCCTCCTCCTCCTCCTCCTCCTCCTCCTCCTCCTCCTCCTCCTCCTCCTCCTACTCCTACTACTACTACTACTACCACTACTTGCTGATACTGCTATAAAACACAACTGCTATTGGGAGAAGCTGAATATACACAAACAGGCTCTAATTCTGTTGATTTGAGGGTTATACACATTCTTCAGTAAAATAAGTTACATATTTGCAAAAATCTCAAGTAAGTGCCATAATAATCGCAACAGCACAGTGAAAGCAGTTTGAATATGAAAACAGTAAATGTTTTGAGAGTTCAGCAGTGGTGTAGAGGTGGAGCGCCCATCTATAGATCAGATAGTGGCTGGTTCAATACCCGCTCATACATAAACTTTCATTGTATTACTTGACAAGTGTCCCCATTACCCTCTCCAGTCACAATATAAGACTGGTTGTGACTGGAAGGGCATCTGATTTGATCTGGTAAACTTTTGTGCTCGAAATAGCTCTTATCAAGGTTAAAAAATAGAACAAAGTCATGACGTTTAATTTTCAAATTTACCTAAAAAGTGCCCTCAGTATATCTACAGTATTTTCAGGTCCTTTTTACTCCAGATTGAATGACTCCAGTGTTTTTACTCCCTCGGCCGTACTCACTAGTGCCGCTCAGAGAGGTGAAATTTTATAATGTCGCATTAGAAGAGGCACCAGGGCACCTCTAGTCTGTGGTTTAAACACAGCAGATAATGGTCAGTAGGGAGGAGGAAGAGGAGGAGGAGGAAGAGCAGAGATAGGAACAGACACTGGCCTTCTGGATTTCAGCTTAAATATTTAATGTGTCAGATTCACAGACTGTAACTATAGCAGTATCTGAGCCAGTTCATTACCAGCATTGTCTGCGCTGGCCGTTTAAAGGGAATCGGCTGCACCATGAGAGGAATTCTGGGTTATAATGACTTCAGAGTAATGATTCTGAGATGAGTTTTTATCTCGGTGTGACTTTTGACCCTCACAGAATTATTTATATAGAAGTAAGTTATAAGCTAGTTGAGCTGGTGAGTTGAACGGTTACAGCAAGTTTAACGATCAAAGTTACGATACTGTGTAATATACTGCATAAATAAGTCTAATATTTCAATTTCAATACGCGCATGTTTTCTAAAGTGTGCTATACTGCTTGTGTCCATGGAAACATTAGGGCTTTATCTCGAATTTCAACAGTATGGCATTATACTTATCTATCGCCATGGGAACGAGCAGGTGACACCAAGTTACAGGTCAGATCTTTGGAGTGAGGAACTGACTCCAAACTGAGTCATTTCCATTTTAGTGCTAACCAGTGGTGGAAGGTAACAAAGTAAAAGTAGTAAAGTATTGTACTCAAGTAGAATTTTTAGGTATCTGTACTTTACTTAAGTACATTTTACAGTGGATACTTTTTACTTTTTCTTCACTACATTTGAGAGTAAGTATCTGTACTTTCTACTCCACTACATTTTTGAACTGGACTGAAAAGTAAAAAGTACTTTTCATATGATTTGAGGGGTTATTTTTACCATGTTCGTGTAACATCCTGACTCAAGTTTTCGAGTTCAAGCTCCGGCTTTGAGCGAACAAAAATAAATACACAAAAGTCATGAGAAAAATTCAGAAACAGATTCATATTGTTACTGTTGACCAAAATATGTATCATTTTTGAATCAACATCACTACATTTACACTTTAACAAATGGACACTTGTGTGGAATACTTTTACTTTTTACTCTTCAAGTACATTTTTAAACGGGTACTTAAATACTTTTACTTAAGTAGATTTTTTCATGTGATACTTTTACTTGTACTTGAGTGACTTTACCTCTGTATCTGTACTTTTACTTAACAAAATTGAGTACTTCTTCCACCACTGGCGCCAACTCACTGCATTGTTTACATACTGTATCTTAGCTTGGTCTTTTTTATTGTCCAACCGTATTTGTTCAACTCAAGGTTAACTGCTGATCGAAACAATGTCATTTCATGCATCAGATCAGTTCATCGATCGGCTTTTGTGCATTTTGTAGTTTAACGTAGACATTTACCATTGTTTACATTAGGTCTACTGTAACTCCAGATTAATAAAACTTAAGCTTTGATATTCTCCTCTTTGGAAGATCTTTATATGTCTTGTAACCAGAGCCTCCATGGGCTGAGCAGTGCTGATGTCTGAAAAGTGGATTTCAGGATGTGGGCTTGGATGAGTGCTCCGAGGGGGGGGCTCAGATTCTGCCCCGGTACAAGATTACAGCAACATGACCCTCTATCGCAACCCTGACCATTATCCTGACCTCAACTCATTTCACTTGTGTAACCAGACAGCCCCATATATACAGTATTATAGACCCCACAAGAGAACTAGGCTTGAGTTATGGGTTCCTGGCTTTGTTAACGTATTCCTAGCATCCTAATTATTCACTACTTTTCGAGGCCAGAGCAGAGTTTTGCCATCACGGTAATGCTAACAACAACTAGCATGCTTAGCTAACCAGTTGACTAGCTAACCTGGCGACCTAAGAACAATGTATAAACTACCAGCCAACAGTTTGGACTTACTTTTTCATTTATTTTTCTTCTTTATTTCCGTGATTATTTACATTATAGATTCTCACTATGAATGAAAACTCAAAATAACTCCAAACTTGTTTTAGAGTTTACATTTTTAAAAATATTTCAAGGTTCGATATATGAAGCTGAAGTAAATATAGACAATAAACGATAATATTGCAGCTCATTTACGCCAAAACTCAAGAGCAGATTTAAACCACAAAAACTATTCTAAATCTACAATATTGTTAAAAAATCATGAGCTGCAATGATTAAACAGCGGAATGAAACACTTAAGCACTTAGTTTGCAGCTGTAATGAGTCATAGAAGTTATTCATTCAAACTTAAATCTTATCATATTGCCAAAAAAAACCCCCAAAACACACATTTCTCAGAAGTGCAAATAAAAATCTACAGGCCTATAGCCCCCTTTGTGAATTCCTGAAGTTCATTGAGAGAAGGCCAGGGGTTTGCAGCGCTGTCAACAAAGCAAAGGGAGGAAACTTTGGGAAATTTGAATCTAAAAAATAGTTATATTATTTCACTTTTTTTCTTTGCTCCATAATTCCATAAATCTTGTTACATATATCCGATGTCTTCCGTATGTATCTATAATGTAGATAGAAATAAACATAAATTAAAAAAAAAAAAACATTGACTGAGACGGTGTGTCCAAACTTTTGACTATGGCAAAACAATGTACCATTTAGAGACACTGGAAGCTCTCTAGAACATTTAATAAACACATAATAAAAATCCTTGGATTATTTTTTTGTTTCTTTACTTTTTGTGTGATTTACTATAGCCAAATATGTGTTGAAAAATCAGATTTACTAGATCGCTCAGCTTAGAAGTACACAAAAATATAATAAGTTGGAACATGGAAAGCAATTTGAGTAGGCCTGTATTACTCACTAGCTACCATGCTATTAGCTTCCAATGCTAATAGACTTGCTACTGCTACATCATACTAAATGAACCCCTCTATTGATTTAAATCTCATATACGACTAATGGCTACACGACCACGGACGCCCCATAAAAATACATAGACAAGAACTGCACTCAAGGGCACGTCGGAAAAGAAATACCGTCAAATCTCCATTATATGATGACGTTTCTCTGTACAAGTATTCATAAAAAGTACTTCTCATTTACCTCGTGTGCCCTTACAGCTACTTCAACCCTACAGTCTATAATGGAGTATGGAGGACATTAGAACACAATTAGCCGTCCTTCGTTGAACCACCTTTTCAAAATGCAGATTTGAGTTTTCATTTGCAGTAAAATTAATAATTAACAGTTAATAGTAGCAGTACTTGAAGACAGTGCACTTGTATTTTTAAATGGACTGAGCAAAGTTATTATATAGGATAATGTAAAGGATAGAATCAACATTTATAAAGGACTAAATACATAAAAGATTGGAATTAATTGCATTGCTGTAAGTGAGTCAATGCTAGCTCATATAGCCTAAGTCTGCAAAATGACTGAACAAGATCTTATGAACAAAGCTTATCACGGCCTACAAGTTTACACAAGTTTAAAGGGCCCATATTACGCTGTTTTCTGGTCTATGTTATAATGTTGTTTCCTCATCAAAAACATATCAAGAGTTGTGTTTTGTTTCATTCACACATCTTTAACACACAAACCCTGCATATTTAGGCTTGTTTCTCAAACTGAAAACACTCTGCTCCATTTTGTGATGTCATCATGTGGTAATACAGGAAGTGCACTGTGTTTTTAAACTCCATTCACTTTCACTAGAATCATTTGGATCATTTCAGCCTGGAATTGCCAATCTCTACTAAACAAAAAGTAAACTGTAGCTGTTAACTTGAGTACTACCGCTTCATGACATCACAGGGTGGAACAGAGCATTTTGAGCTTTGGGGATGTAGGCAGACTAATAATAAAAGGTTACTCAAACGTGTGGATGAAACAAAACACAACGCTGGGGATGTTTTTGACGAGGTAACAACATTCTAACATGACTTAAAGCTCACAAGAGTCAATTTTGTGTAATATAGGACTTTTAACATCTAATGCCAAAAAAAACCCAACTAAAAACTACACACATATAATAATGAAATAAATAAATAATAAATAAATAATAATTATAAATAAATAAATACATACATTTTGCTGCTTCAATACACTTAATAATGAAATAATATGTTTTCATTAAGACAAGGACATTTATACAGGTTACATTTTTGACATTTTGAAGGAATAATTAGCATAAGAAAATACTGTCAAATGTATGTAAGCTATGTTTATAATGTGATAAAATAATTGTTGAATTCAAGAATCAAATCATCCTTTTTCTGCATCGCTAACTTTCAATCCATAGACCACCTCCTGTCACTATACACACTATGTGTCACACTGACTTTAAAGGAGTGTGGGGTGTTTCTATTGTAGCTAAATGAACTAACGAACAATCAGTGGTGTCATTATAGTTAAAGTCTGGAGTTATAATTAGTCCCATCAGACCTGACCATAGACGTGTGTGATCTGCTCTTTGGAGCTGGATTTGGAAACAACACTACACTTATAATTGGACAGATGTATTGTTTTTGTGTCATTTTGTCATCTGGGAGCAGCAACATTTTTTTTTTTTATTAAAGTGAAAAGTTGAAGAAGGGTCTAAGAACAAAAAAATAACTTTTTATAGTAGGCTACATATATTCAGTGTTTTTACATGTTTTAAAGTGGAACTAAACACTATATCAATGTTTTTGCTATTTAACTGTGTATATAACTGTGTAGCATTGTCTACGCGCTAGGTATATTTGCAGCTTTGTGGTAAAGTACTACGTAACATCACACAGGACTGCCCCGATTACAGGGCTGCAGGGGCAGAGAAGTTGAAGTGTGGATACCTGTTAGAGCAATCACAGTGTTGTTTGTGTAATCAGTCGTCCAGGTATGACCAATCACAGTGTCCTTTATACCTCTAGACCCCGCCCCCCCTCCTCTCTGACTCGTTTTATTCCACAAGTTAGCTGCTCTATTTGCAATGAGGTTGTGGGCGGAGTTTCGGTGTTTAGTCCCACTTTAACTAAACACATCGCAATACATTTTATTGGATTGTGCTTATGTAAATTAGCCAATATATAAAATATCATACTGATTGGTTTGGCTATATACAATGAGACTGTTACTCATCGGCTCTGTGTAGAGGTGGAGAAAGCATATTTTTCTAGGTATTTCTAACAAAAATAAAATCACTGAATAGAAGAAGATAGATACTTTTGATGCCATGCTGTGGAACATTCCAAGCAAAGCATCTCCATGGAGACAAGTGGCATACCCTCCCTTAGTTCCAACATAGGTAAAAAGCTACCAAAAGACAACTTTCCAAACATCTCCTTTTAAACTCCAGACTGGTGTAGGAGAAATAGTCATCTCTTTCATACACTGTCAGTGGAATCGCGTTTGTACTCCCCGTCTGATGCTATTTTTAAACGATATTTTATTTATTTTTTGCGTCACATCTCAGCGTTCAAAGCCCAAAGAAAAACAGCAAGACGATAAACTGCAAAACTGTGAACACATTCTGCCCTCCAGCCAGACAAATCGGTTCTGACACAAGAGACTATTCATTTTTAATCTTCCAAATGTGCTTCTTGTTTAGTTCAAAACAGATCCCATTATTATTTGTCAGTGCGGGATAGTGTGTCTTGTCAGCGCATTAAATATAGTTGGCGTCTTGTTTTATTAAAGTGAAATATGAGGGTTGGCTTTGACTATGATTTTCAGCTTTTATTTAAACATGTGTGTGTATTTTGTCCCCGGAGATGAGAGGATTGTGCTAGTTGTAATCGTCAAAATGGAGCATGCCAGTCAAGGAAATAGATCTAAACGATGTCATAGCAGTAAGTTTTGTAAAATGTGTTAACAAAGACGAGTTGTGGGTTCAATTCCTATGCCTGCCGTCTACAATTTTAATCTAAAATGTTGTCGAAAATGGTAGATTTAGACCATAGACTGTATATATAAATGGACATAGCTAATGTGCTAGCTGCCACGTTCCAAGTATGGGTGCGCTTCCGGCTCCATCGACTCCAATTCGCTTTACATTAGAAAACTGTGGCCCCTCTCTCTGTAACTGCTGCTGTCAGGCTCGTCATTTTGGTCTTAAAATGTTAGTATTAACCCGCTCTACATGATCCTCGTGTTTTTGTTTCGGTATTTTGCCCGTGAACAACATATAAACATTAATAAGAGATAAATCAGGTGACTTCTTTCCCTGCGGTCGCTCCAGCTAGCGTTAGCAACAGGTCTGATTGACAGCATTGCTAAGCGCTCGCTCCCCTGCCAAACCAGTGGTACGGGCAGTTGTTTTAGTTTGTACTGCTAGCCCTGCCCACTTTGTCCCTTTTCTCACTCTAATGTTAAACCATGACTTACAAACAGACTGTCTGGGATAGTCTCGGGCAGTTGTTTCCGCTTGGTTCTCATCAGACTCCACCCACTTAGGCCCTTCCCTCACTTTGACACTGCGCCATGACAAAAAAAACAAAACAAATGTCTGCGATACATCAGTCAACTTTTAAAATAAACAATAATTAAAACATTGTTACTG
>JACM01029979.1:0-46908 GCA_000787095.1 Periophthalmodon schlosseri
TGGTGGTGTGTGAGAATACAACAGGGGCACTTCTAATCTAATTACAGATTATAGCTTTAAGGCATTATTAGTCCAAGTTCCGCAGACCAGTTCAATCAGATGACAATGGCTATAACTTCTGGATGGGGGTTAAAACATCCTAAGATTCAAAATATCGTCCAGATGACACCCAAATGAAGCCTGGTTCTTTCTCTGTTGTAATCAGTGCACTGTAAATGTCAGTAGAACATTGACCAGTGCAGTGTTTATTCAATCAGCCGCGTGACATGAGCTGCAGCAATGATCAGATCCTGCAGCTCCATCAAACAGGTTAATGACAGAGGGGGATGGATTTACTCACATTACTGATACGCACCAGCTTGAAATCTGCTCTGAGGATTTTCAGAAAATGTTGTTATTCTACAAATATTATTCTCGAACAGAGGTATCCGATGCTTTTGATCATGTACCTCCTAAGGTTTGTCTTGCTGAACATAGCCAAATAAGTCTGTTTACTATTGTATTATCTTGTTTAAATTACAATGATGCCCAAAACATGCATGGATGACATATAAAACCACTTCAGGCATGTTTTTGATTAAGGAACAACGGTTAGGGAACATGGTAGAAAGCAAAAAAAAAAAAAAAGAAGATTTTTTACGCTCTTTAAGCACAAAAATGTATATTCAAGTGTTTATTCAAATACTATTCATTTTACCTCATAAAATCTGAAATCAGTTTAAACTAGATACAGCGCTACGGCTTTAGAGTAGGGACTTACCTCTGACATTATGAAGTTAGTGACTTGCACAGTTTGATGAGTGCTGCTGATTTCTTTTTATATATCTGCTCACATGATCGGTTTAAGTTGTCAGCTGAGGGGTTCAGAGTTTGCCCAGAAAAATTCTGAAGTGAATATTGTGAAACGGTCTAGTTAAAATATCAAAAAAAGAGTGAGTTTAAGATGATTAGATGACAACGAAAACTTTAAATAGTTTTGAAAAGGTTTAGTAAATAGTAAATTAAAAAGTAACACACACTTTGGCTCTTTCTGCTGTTTTTTGTTTACTACAGAACTTCTGAATAAGGTGTCCTCTAGAGGGAGCGTATTCACTGAAGTCTACGGTGGAAATTTTTGGTTTATTTTAATCAACAGTTCTCAGAGTTACGGAGACAGAGAGAGGGGGTTGATGACTTGAAACCAGAAAAAAGTTTTGAAAGAGAGGTAAGAAAACAAAAGCAGCCAGTGACCAGTAGAAGGAACAGTATTTTTGATTTAGTGTAATTGAGTAGTAGACTTTAAAAAGAGTTGAATATTGGCTGTGTTTTCTGGAGTCATTTGAGTTTAACTAGGACAAACACAGAATAAGAGAGGCCGGGAACCAAGAGGCCCCACTGTGACACATTCAGAAGTGATGAAAGCTTTTTTGCAGCACTGATGTGCGGCTGGGCTCATCAAATACCTGAACAACACTCAAAACATGCACTACTTGTGAATACAGACTGTTTATGTGAATGTAGCACTTTAAATGCTAATAAATATGTGTGTTGTTTTTTTTTTTTGTCTGCTTATGGACTTTTAAAATGATTGAGAAGGTCAGTCCAGTCCATTTCCAACATTGTTTTGGTGAAACTACATTGTCTTTCAAATTGGGAATATTCACGGGTCTCAGAATGATGAAACATTAGGACCGTTGCCATGGCAATTAACTTTTCACTTCAATTCAATTTTATTTATGTAGCCAAAAGACCAAAGTGCTTCACATAAAAGTCAACAAAAAACAACAACACCAAAAAAACAAAAAAAAACCCAAACACATATACAGATAACACGATACATAGAAAAAGAACAATAAAACACCAAGATATCCTGTCTGGCTTGTATTAAATGCCAGGGAGAAGAGGTGGGTTTCAGTCTTAAACTGTTAAAGACTGAGAGGATCTGACAGACAGAGGGCGCTGTTCCCAGGGAGAAAGGTGGGTTTCAGTCTTAAACTGTTAAAGACTGAGAGGATCTGACAGACAGAGGGCGCTGTTCCATAGTCTGGTCGCTGCCACAGAAAAGACTCTGTCACTGTCTGGTCAGCTGACCTCAGGGCTCTGAGTGGAGTATAGGGCTGCAGTAACTCCCTCAAATTATAATAATTCACCATTTAAAGCTAAATATATCTTCTGAATGGAAAAAGTCCTCAAGATCTTGTGTATAACAGTAAGCTGAGACCTATGAATTGCTCTATATTCATGTATTCTTCTGTCATAATCACACATGATGCCCTTCCAGACTCAAGAGGTAATGTATATTTTTAGACTAGCAGTGAATTGTGTCTAATTTCCCCTCATTTTGGAGTGTATAACGATTTTCATACTCAATTAAAAGCCGGCATATGGGTACACTGATGAGAGATTTCATGCATTGCTTAATCGACTAAATGCAATTATGCTGCGAAAAATAATATTAAGCTCCAATTGAACTTTTTAGCTGATTTCCTCTAATTGTGCCACTGTTTTCCACATAATTACTATTTTATCACCATGTCTCCGTGTTTCACTATTCCCTTATCAGCGCCTATTGCGTTGATGCACGGCACTAACGGCGGCAGCAGAGGTTTGTCTCATTATGCGCCACAGTCATATATAAGCAAGGTGTGTTAAGTGCCTTGCCTGAGGACACAACCCCAGTACACACCTATGTATGGGTGTATGTATGAGTGTTTGTCCACTGATCCGAAGGGTGGCAGTTTGAATCCCAATCTCGACATACCGACATTATTGGTTGAGCGGTTGGAGGTGCGATTCCAGCTCCCACAGACAAATACTGTTGTTGTGTCCTTGGGCAAGACACTGGCGGGTCCTGAATGTAAAGTGCTACGGGTGCCTTGAAGGTGGAAAAGTGACCATTTACCGAATATGATGGGTGAACGCTAAACACAGAGTCACTGCTCCCTCATGTTCACATCGTAACATATTTTAGCTGTTGTATTTTTATTTTTTTTGAGATTTTATTAATTGTATTATTCTAATTTTAGTGCACATTGAGTATAACATATCGTAAATAATTGTAAAAATCCTCCAGCTGGGGTGGTCCTGACCAAGCCTAGTTTAAGACTTACCGCAACAATATTGAAGGATGGGTCAAAGGCAGAGGATGGATTTCTCTACGGGGACAATAAAGTTCCTTAAAGGTCCTATATTACACTATTTTCTGATGTATGATATTATGTTGTTTCCTTATCACAAACAGACCTGGAGTTGTGTTTTGTTTCATTCACACGTTTAACACACAAACCCTGCATATTTAGGTTGTGTTCTTCTCTCAAACAGAAAACACTCTGTTCCACCTTGTGATGTCATGTGGTGATACAGGAAGTGTCCACTGTGTTTTTAAACTCCATACACCTTCACTAGAATAATTTGTATTATTTCTGCCCTAGAAATGTCAATCTCTACTGGACACAAGGTAAAAACTACCGCTTCATGACATCACAGGGTGAAACGGAGCATTTTGATCTTTGGAGATGTCGACAGACTAATTAATAAAGTGTTAACCAAACATGTAAATGAAACAAAACACAACTCATATACTTATAACATGGCTTAAAGAGTCAATTTTGCGTAATATAGGATCTTTAACCTTGAACAGAGAATACACATTTTCTTTTTTTAAATCAAAATTTCAAACACAGCACATTTGAACACGTACAGCAGTCACTCCGATCCAAACCCTAAAATCCACTATTTTAGCTGAGGTATATTTTGTGGTTGTACACGCAGGCCTACAGCTGTATGCCAGTTTTATGAAGCAGGAACACTCCAGCTACAAGAAGGAACATGCCTTTCAACTCAAATGCACGGCACACTGGAAAGGAAGTCATCAGATATGGCACAAGCCTAAAAAATTTGCCCGATAACCTTCACACCGCCATGCCCCTGAATAAATGTCACATGCTATCTGCTGTTTGCTCCACACACCCATTGCATCCAATCTACTCAAATGGAAGGAAAAAACACATCCGGAAATCAGCATGTGCAAAAAACCACACAATAATAAATGTCTGTTGGTTTGTTGGTGTTTTTCTCTGGTCTTACACTAAGCTGGAAAATGTACTGCTTGTATTTTAAAGCAGACAGCGAATGCCACAGCCGTTCTTAGACTTAGACAAACCTTATTGATCCACAAGAGAAACGACTTGGACGCAGTAGCTCGCACATTACAATATAATGACAGAGAGCAAAAACTGGTAATACAATTTGAAATAGGCTAATTAAAGTGACAGTTCTGTGTACGTGTTCGAAATAATGATTGTTTTAAAGAAGACATATTGTTCTTGTGTCTGCACCAGCTATAATGTATGACACCCGTGGATTATTATGTTGTAATTTGCACATTTTAAATCGCAATATTCATCTAAAACGACTTAGTCCACTGACTTCCGTGTTAGAAAACTGTGGTGTCTAATGGGATCTGAGGTCGCCGCAAACGTCACAACAAAGTGTCTGTACCTCCGATGGAGAGCTGCAGATCACACTAGTGAGCACTGGATTTTTTTTTCATTTGTACCTGTGTGTATCACCGATTAAGTAAATAAAATTGAAGAACAAAGTAAGGACAGAGCAGTGGGTATGTGGCGGTGGCAGTGAAAACGGGGATTGATCGGCAATATGGCAAATAAGCGATTAAAGATTGCTCAAACATGCACGAAACACTCCTAAAACAACTTCAGGTGAGTAAATGCTGAGGGCAAACAACTATAACATGGTTAAAAGCTCTAAGAAGTCGATTTTGCAGAATAGATCTGCTTTAAAGAGTTCAGAGTGTAAGAGAAAATGCATGCCCAAGTTATGTTTCTGGTCGTTTAACCTCTTAATGGCCGCAAATTCAAAGAATACATTTTTCCCTTCATCTGTGGGCGATTCCAGCTCCCACAGATGAATACTTTTATTGTGTCCTTGGGCAAGACACTTAACCCACCTCGCCACCCAGTGTCTGCATACACTGGGGTATGAATGTGTGTGTGACTGAGTCAATGGTTCCTTGATGTAAAGCTCTTTGAGTGTCTTGAAAGTGGAAAAGCGCTGTATAAAAACATGACCATTAACCATTTTACCATTACTTCTAGTCACCTTTGTAACCTATTTCCCCAAATCGGTCTAAAATACAGGTAACACCGTACTCTCGCCTCACAGCAAGAATGATCCTAGGTTTGAAAACTGGATGACATTTGAGTGATAGTAAAAATAAAGGACTTAACCCGTACCTTACAAATGCTGCCTCACATGCCAATTTTCTTGGGTCAATAATAATAATCTCAAACATATTAGTTGAAAAGACCATTCTTCACCTCCACAACCTCCAGCAAATGCAATTTTAGATGCACCAATTCATCTCCCGCTATGCCCATACCATAAGTGTGCTCTGTTTTAAAATGTCCATGTTATCTATAGGCACCGCCGGTCTCTGTTAAAGAGGAAAAATGGCGGCAGCAGTTATTAAACGCATGGGGATGTGAGAGGCTTGAGATTACTAGCCCAAGGACGAATACTGTGCATTGACTGCAGGTCCATGAATATTCCACAGGGCAAACTGCACTTGTCCCCGGTCCCAGTAGAGGGCCTCTGCAACGCTAATGAATGTGAGGGAAGAGAAGGCGAAGCTGCAGAAGCTTTGATGGAGCTCATAATGTGAAAGACTGTGAAGAAAATACTCACTGATGCCACGGCAACGCTTCATCTTTTACAAACAATTGGTATTAAAGGTTGACCCGTGCGCATACATATTAAACTGGTGGGATATTGTGTGCTGTTGTTGTCTAGCTTGGTTCAACATCGTTAATCCAGTGGTGAAGATACAGAGTGAGCAGCAGTGTGGAGTTAGGAGGGTTTTTCTGACCTGCAAACAGCGTCCAGCCAAATAGAAAGTCAAACATCTTATTATTATTATTCAAAAATGTTATTCATTTTATTTTGGATGGTAACTATTTGGTAAATTTTATGTAGCCTGGAATCCCAAATTCACACTTCTCTAATACTTTCCGAAGATTAGAGTTCAGATGGGTGTGACTGACAGATGGATTAGCCAATCAGGGACACACATAGTCCACCCGTATCAAAATAAATACGGCTGCTTACGAGGAAGAAAGAAAGAAAAAAACCTGAGAAACATCGTAGATAGAAATATAATTTTGATCTTACCTGGCAATATTTTATGTGTTGGTTCAAAAGCTTAAGTACTTCCAGTGGATTCAACACAATTAATAAAAAAAGACTAAATAAAAAAGCTGATATCGAAAACAAGTACGTGCAAAGTGCAACTATACATTTTTTTGATATTTAATAAAAAAAAAAAAAGAAATACGTTGGTCTTATGTGACGCTTTTCACGGTAACTCAAAGACGCTTCACAATAGATTACCACAAAAGGCAGACAAGACAAACAAACAAGTAGTGAATCCAGTACATTTTAATACAAAACAAATCGGTATCGTATCAGGTTGATATTGCGATACTTGCCTTAGTATTACCTGGTATGGAAACAAAACTCACTGGTATCACTGCTGAACTAATCTCCCAACAGCCCTGAGCGCACTGCACTCCGATATTTATATTTCAACATAAATCATGGCTCTTTTATTCAGGCTCCATTACGGACCCACCACTGTGATGCTGCTCAGCCTTATTAGGACGAGTGTACATTTAAATAGCCACTCGCTGCCTTAGCGAGCTGCGGTGGGCATATATTTTTACTCAATGGTTTCACTCAAGGACCCCCTAAGGTTTAAACACCTGCTGTTTTAAGAATGAAAGATTGTGTTGGATGTTACCTTTAATGTATTTGCGATTTGAGATGCTTATCATTTATTTTTGCATTACCAAAGGTCTGCGCAAACACTTAATGATGATTGTTTGAATAGTTTGGATTCACATGGCGTTACAGCAGTCAAGGTGGACGGCAGATTTGTCAAAATGCAGAGGTTTTGACTTGGTTCGTAGTTAATGTATTTGTAATTACTCGGCCTGTCTACAAAAACTTAACCTGGCTCTTGCCACTTGAATGTTTGAATATTTTCTGACATGTTAGAGCCACATGAACCATCTCACACTCTGAGGACTTCAGGGACCGGCCTCCTGCTGGTGCCCAGAGTCAGGACTAAACTGACTCAGCGTTTCAGTTTTATGCAGCTAAAACCTGGAACAGTCCTGAAGATGTGAGACAGGCCTCTACTTTGACAATGTTTAAATCCAGGCTCAAAACGGTTCTGTTTAGCTGTGCATATGACTGAAAGGGTTTTTTCTGCACTCACACACATAATTATTTATGATTATTTATGTTGTGATTTGTTGTATTGTGATTTTAATGTCTTTCTTATTCTGTAAAACACTTTGAATTACTTTGTGTACAAATTGTGCTGTACAAATAAACTTGCCTTATCTTGCCTTGAATCTGATTGGTCGAAGCGTCACAGCGGAACAATGGAAAATCTAACTTTTGTTTCACCCAGTTGAGAGAAAAGCACAGCTCTTCCCTGTCCACAAATGCATAAAGCGCTTACCTTCGCTGAGTTCTGCTCTGTGATTGGTCCGTCCATTTGAACCTTACAGCGGGAGCATTTCAAGATGGATTCCGCTGAGTTTGTGAACTCACCAATATCACAAGAATCAATCTTACTGTGCGAGGTTAACAAAAACTGGCACAAAGTTCAGTGTCTTCTCTGCATAAATAAACTAAGGTGATTTTTTTTCTCCAAAATTCTTCGTTATTTTTCAGTGTGGTAGTTGTCTTTTACTGCACTTCATAAGACTAGGAGTCCCTAACACTGAAAATAGAAATTTGTGGATGATACATTTGAATAGCTGGTAGAAATATGGCACATCCTGTGTCTGCTACCATCCAAACCAGTCTCGCCACACACAGTGATTGGAGTGGCAATGTGGGAGCGGTGTCTTGCCCAAGGATAGTACAATGGTGTTTCATGCAATTACATTCCATTAAAATCCTCTCATGGACATCACAAATTGAATATTTCTGCCCATAATATCATTCTGTGCTTGACGGGTCATTGTTGGATTAGTCTGTGCTGATAAAATACATTTGAAGTGGAGTGTTGACATCAATCACATTAGCAGCAGTCAGTTTGTTTTGTACTGGTGAGATCATAAAACCAGGTAATGGGAACAGACTTGGGAAAAATCATTGAAATTGCTATACCCCAGTGCAAGGTCACTGCTGTGATTCGCGCCAGCATCAAAATAGGCCCATGCCAGTTTTTTGGCAAAGTGTTTTCATCCCAATTTCACCCAAAAAGCTTCGAGATGCCATTCCAATTGAATTTCATTTACTTCGCTTTGGAGGTGACCTTACAATGTTCAGACCACTACGCAGACACTTGTACATGATTGTCCAGCTGCAAAGTGGACTGTTGTTTTCATTAAACAGCCTTCTCTGGGTTCAAGGCTCCATTTTACACTGAAAGTTAACAAGTATCTGTGGTGTGCGCCTAATCCTCTTTTGTATTAAAATGTCTGTCATTCAAAACGAAATCATTATAGCTTCTCCCTTATGTCCGAATTAGTGGTATATAGATGTGTTTCTTATATATTTCATAAACAATACCTAGCCGTCTCCTCGTGTTCACATGAATCATGTTTTTTAACTGAAAACAATTGAAATGTTTTTTTTATTGACATAATTACAACTGTACATTAACGTAATTTACACAATATAAGTAATTTAAATGGTAAATTGTCACATTTTTATATAGCGCTTTTCTGCCTTCAAGGCTCTCAAAGCACTTTACGTACTCTGGTGTATGTATGAGTGTGTAGTTCTTTGATGTAGACACTGGGGGCGAGGTGGATTAAGCGTCTTGCCCAAGGACACAACAACAGTATTCATCTGTGGGAGCTGGAATCGCACTGCCAACCTGTGGGTCAGCGGATCAGACCGCTCTACCAATGATGTTTATGTCGAGAGCGGGATTCGAGCCGTCAGTCTTTGGATCAGTAGAGAAACACTCTACCAACTGAGCTACTGTCACCCGTTTACATTTTATTTTCTTTAGCCGACTCTCTGATCTGAACATAGAACGAGCGCCTCACTTTGGGTTGCCAGATTCTACAACGATAAACCTAAATACCCTGCATAGTCTTCAGTATCTGGCAACTATATGGCATCCTCCTATTTAGCCCTTGGCGACTTCAACTTCTTCGTTTGTCCAAATTTTGAAACGAGCAGCTGGTTTCTAATTGTCTTCTGACCCTCCAAAACATTCAAACTGTTTCGACGAACCATATTCCCCTGTGTAAGTAAAAACGACCTGTAGTTTCTGTCAGGATCCGACCCTGTCATCAGATCGTAATGTGTCCCTCGTCCTCCTGTATTTACGCTCGGCCGTTTTAGCTTTCATCACAAAGTACTCGCTCCCTGTCTGCCCCATCCGATCTCTGACACGGGCAAACTGAAGTCACGCGTGTGAGAGCTCAATCGTCAAAACTGAAAGTGTGTTTTAGTGACACAATGCCCTGGCTACATAAGCAAATATTTGTTTTGTTAATCCATTTGGGTCTTTGCTCTGCTCCTATTGGGTGCTACGACTGAACGAAAAGCACCGCACACACTCAAACGCGCGCGAAGGCCACTTTATTTGCACTGCTCCTGTCAACACCGGGTTGTTACCTCCTGGAGCAGCCACCTGGACGGCCCTGCAGGCTAACAGACATGTCAACTCTCTCCTTGGCTCCAGTTGACTTCCTTTCAACCGCTCTCTGTTTGTAGCCAAGTGATCTTTGGCTGGAGCTAAAGCAGGGGGGCCAGCCGCTGAAAGCCTGGTGGAGTGGATAGCGAAAACTGGCCAGATCTGAAGAAGCTCGCCCAGGCAGAGAGCGTGAGGCAGCGGGGGAAGTGGGTCCCTAGTGGAGAGGTGGTCTGGTGGCTCGGAGCCCTGGGACAGAACCTTGATCTGCCTTGTCCCACCTGTAGCGCTGTCTGTCTGCTAGCAGGGGCCAGCCATCTGCCGTATCCCTCGCCGCGGCGTTGCCATGGGGATTTTCAAATTTGGCCAAAATATACGGTGCGGTGCCCAGCCGACGGACAGCAGCTTCCTCCCTCCACCTGTGTCTCTCCCCTGAGCTGATTAATTTGTTGATTTTACAAATTAATGTCCTCTGCCTATTGGTAATGTGTCTGTGGATCTCTGAAGGGGACTAAAGAGCAGGTAAGGACGCCGTGTTAATGTTTGGACAGAGTTTAAACCTGACAGAGAGGGAGCGGAGTCAGGGGACGAACTCCAGACTCCATTAATAATGCATTACATGTTGATTGATTGAACTGAGTGAAAGGCGTCCGCTGTGTTTTCCTGCCCAAGTTCCTACGAGACCATGGTCAATGTTTTAAGATAAATAACCATAGCATTATAATAACTAAATACAAAATGCGCCATTTGATATAGCAAACACAGAAAACATCTTTAGACTCATTTATGTTTAGCTCCAAGCTTAGAAATGTGTCCTTAAACCAACCACTTTAATCCTGTTCTTTGACTCTAATAACTATAATACAGTAGAAGTGAAAGCACAACCTGTGAAACTTGTGTAATGGTTAAAAAGGTGATATAAATCAAATACGCCATTAGAATATAGTTTGTCAAGTTATGGCATAGACTGTATATATGAATGGACCTGCGAGCCGCCGCATTCCAAATAGGAAGTGAGCGTGGTCGCGCTTCCGGCTCCGTCGACTCTGGCTCCAATTCACTTTACATTGAAAAACTGTCACCAATCTCTCTGTAACTGCTGCAGTGAGCCTCGTCATTTTGGTCTAAAAATGTTCGTATTAACCCGCTCTACGTGATCCTGGTATTTTTATTTCGCTATTGTGTCAGTAAATCAAGATATGAACATTAATAACAGACAAATCAGGCGCCTTCTTTCCCCAAGGTCGCTCCCGCTAGCGTTAGCAACAGGGTTGGCTGACAGCGTTGCTAAGTGCCTGCAAGGTCGCTCCGCTAGCGTTAGCAACAGGGTTGGCTGACAGCGTTGCTAAGTGCCTGCTCCATGCTAAACCAGCGGATTGGCTCTTTGGTTGCTATGATACTCAGTCGGAATTCCAAATATGGAACTCGGCTCCAAATTTGCCGCTAGCCTTGATGAGCTACTTTGGACTGGAGCCGAACACTATGGGTGACGTCACACTCACCTAGTCCACTTCTTTATACAGTTTATGAGTCATAATCAAACATTTTTAAACCAAATTGCAAATAATATTTATAAAGGAAAATGCACACCACTTACTAACCCAAAACATGCACAAATCCTCCAGGTAAAGTAGTCCTAACCAACCCGAGCTCAAACATATAGACATGGGTCTCCCGTTTGCGCCCACTGCTCCTGCCCCAGGGCACTGAAGGATGGGTCAAATTCTCTTACGGGGAAATAAAGCTCACCTTAACCAGTGGTGGATGAAGTAATCGATTTTGTTACTTAAGTAAAAGTAAAGATGCAGAGGTAAAAAGTTACTCAAGTAAAAGTATCACATGAAAAAATCTACTTAAGTAGATGGTTTAAAAATGTACTTCAAGAGTAAAAAGTAAAAGTATTTCGCACAAGTGTTGTTCATTTGTTAAAGGGTTAAATGTAGTGATATTGATTAAAAAATGGTACATATTTTGGTCAACAGTAACAATACAAATCAATTTCTTAATTTTTTTGCTCAAAGCTGAAGCTTGAACTCGAAAACTTCAGTCAAGATGTTACCATGAACATGGTAAAAACAACCACTCAAATCATATGAAAAGTACTTTTTACTTTTCAGTCCAGTTAAAAAAATGTAGTGGAGTAGAAAGTACAGATACTGCTCTCAAATGTAGTAAAGTAAAAGTAAAAAGTATCCACTGTAAAATGTACTTAAATAAAGTGCTGATACCTAAAAATTCTACTTAAGTACTGTACTTTACGACTTGTACTTTACCTTCCACCACTAACCTTAACCTTTCGAAGAACAGCGACGGGACACTTTTGCAAGTTTCTGCTCCTCACGAAATCTCTCTCCCTGATCAAAGTCTAAATGTGTACGCCAGACGTATTAGCAGCCCCCGTGTGAATGAAGAAGCCGGTTAAGTATTCAGGCTCTGTATTAATGATTCACCACATATACCAACGAGTACGTGTCAGCCATGTTACTACACCTACCCAGCTCACTAGAAAATGACGGAGCCATTAGCCATTATCAATATTTCAACATGTTCCAGCCCACAGGGATGTCAAGATGCTCGGGTGAAACTGCTGTATCACTTACTTGGGATAGAAAGGGCCAAAACTACTGAAGCATGTGTGAATACAAGAAAAGATGGTGGTCAGGGTAATGGTGAAGCACGCTTAGAGTCAAGGATCTGTGGTGTTTAAAGAGACAGGGACTAAAGCGAGATGTGCAGCTAAGTAAAGGTACATGCAGGGTAAGGATCAGTGGTGGAACGTAACAAAGTAAAAGTAAAGTACTGTGCTTAAGTATAAATTTTAGACATGTACTTTACTTACATAGCTGCATTGTGTCATTTTTCTGGTGGAGGGTCCTGCTTTTCTCTATGGACATGTTATTTCTTTGTGTGGAATGTTTCACAGGAGACCATCATGGAGACCAAACCAAGCCAATTTACAGGTCATATCTGTGGAGTGGCAACCCCGCTCACAGTCAAAATCTGTCATATTTGAGCAATAAAACCACCTGTAATTGAATAAATGTAAGGTAGATCTGTTTACTGTCATACTGTGGAACATTTTAAGGAGAGTTATGACGTTTCCATACAAACAAGAAGTTGACGGATCCCCAACCGGAAAGTTACATAAATTTAAGTAGATTTTAAAGCGGATACTTTTTACTTTACTACATTTGAAAGCAGGTGTCTGTACTTTTTACTTCACTACATTGTTTAACTGGACTGAAGAGTAAAAAGTATTTTTTTATTACTGTTTGAGACCTGCTGAAAAGGCTGAATGCTTATTTTTGATACGTTCATAATTTGAGCAAACAAAAATATAACAAATAAACAAATAAAAACACCTAGAATAGAATCTTTATTAGATCTCAAAATATGCGCAAAATACTTTTAATTTTTAAGTATATTTTTAAACAAGTACTTTAAAACTTTAACTTAAGTAGATTTTTTATGTGATACTTTTACTTGGGTATTTTTGCTCCGGTATCTGTACTACTTAAGTAACATAATTGAGTACTTCATCCACCACAGCTGAATTGCACTAATACAGTCTTGAACTATAGCCACACTTACTGTTTAATGCTCTAAATGACAATACATCCTTGAATCTAGCTGTTGTTAGCATGACTGCGAGTACATAAACTAAGTGAGGAATAACTTTGGACCGCTGCAAACTGTTTAAAATGTAAAAAAGAGGTCTTTATGTGTGATGGAAATGTATTGAGAAGAAAATACGTCTCTGTCTTTGTGTAAATACATTTGATCTGTGTCAGTCTGTCAGACCCAGACCAGACATCAACATGTGTGAAGACTCAGCACGGTCTGAATCCATCCCAGTGGAAATCTGTGTTGTTTTACCTGTCTGCAAGAGTAAAAGTTGATTATCTCATTATGGGGGAGACTTGCTTGGGACGCCGGGCTTTGCAAACGGATTATTATTCATCAAGATATATTATTTTTCCACAACAACTGTTTACCACATCTCCAGCTGTTACATATGTACATTCGAAACGGTTTGCATAGGAGACATAACAGCGTAGCTATACGCGTCAGGATTCGGCCTTGCTCACTGTGGCCCTCATTAGGCCCTTCACCTTCGCACCATATGTTTATCATTCAGTACACATGTCGGACAATATTGGCTCAGAGTAAAATGACCCATTTGTTGAGCCATTGTGGCCACTGTAGGAGCTGACCTAGTTCCAAGGACACATTGTTTTGTCTGGGTCTTTTCATATATGTTTCAACAGATGCTCCAACCTGGTTCCCATAAATAGTGTTTTTGTTATGACCCATTCAGCTGCTGATGAATTGGTATCACAACAGGTGCTAGAACATACCCCAAAATGCCCCAAATAAACACCAACACAATGATGAGTCCAATATGGTACAGTTAATATTCACCCCAACGTGTATTTTCGTTTGGGTCATTAATCATAATAAGTACTAATAAGGAGGCCTATTATTAAAACCAACATAAAATACTATCTGGTATTGAAACAGATGCAGTTTGGCATTAAAAATATTCCAATTCTCTCTACTGAGAATTTCAAACAGCTTGCTCTGTAAATAAACGCTGACAGAAAATTCAAAAGCATATTATACGTCCAGATGTTTAATTCAAAAGCTTAAAATAAGATTATATTCGACAAACAAAATGGTAAGTTATTGCAATCTCCCAATCATTCAATTTCCCCATGAGAGTTTGCATGGGCTGGTCGTTTCAGAAGTACTTTGGGAATAAAGATGGGCACGCCGTGTTTTTTTGCATATTAGATTCAGTACTACTAAATAAGTCTAAGTAACTTTATATAAAAAGCAAACCGCGTCTGAGTGACACCTCACACTTTTTTCAGTCCCTTTGGTTAAAGGGCCCATATTACGCTATTTTCTGATCTATGTTGTAATGTCGTTTCCTCGTCACAAACAGACCTGGAGTTGCGTTTCGTTTCATTCACACATGTTTAACACGCAAACCCTACATATTTAGGTTCTTCTCTCAAACTGAAAACACTCTGTTCCACCTGGTGATGTCATGTGGTGAAGCAGGAAGTGCTCACCTTCATGCACCTTCACTAGATCATTTCAGACCTGGAATTGTCAATTTCTACTAAACAAAAGGTAAAAAGTAGCTGTTAACTTGAAAACTACCGCTTCATGACATCACAACGTGGAGCGGAGCATTTTGAGCTTTGGAGATGTAGACAGACTAATAATAAAGGGTTACTCAAACATGTGTGAATGAAACAAAACACAACTCCAGGTACGGTTTTGATGAGGTAACATGATTAGAACATGACTTTAAGCTCACACGAGTCCATTTTGTGTAATATTGGACCTTTCACTTTCTTCTTCTTCCTCTTTCAGTAATTTTTAGGTTAAAACATATGAAGAAAATGTATTGCAATTTTATATTTACTGCATGTACATAAACTACCAAACTCCCTCTTCACCTGCAGCACTATATTTCATATTAACAACACTATGCATTTAGCTACACCCACAAACAGATGTTTTCTCGTACAATATTTGGCCTAAAATCCGCTGCAGTTGGAGCGGAATCCGTGCAGTGGCCCCATAGTGTATGTGGCAGCAGTAATAAAAGAAAGTGCAGTATTTGTGAGGTTTGTTTTGTCTAAATCATATTATGGGATGTGACAGAAGCGCTACAGGCACAACTCAGCAGAATAACAGTGTTGTTCTATTTTTGCCGCTGTCCCGCCAACACAGAGGCGCGCTAACCTGATCAAAACAAATGGGTAATAGTGAGAGGGCCACACGATTGTAGTATCTAGCAGAGAGCAATATATCGCCTTCCATATCAAGCGAATCTTCTTTACCAGCCGGCAATATACTGGCTGAGAGAACACTTAACCAAGCATTTATCCAAAGGGAACTCAAAAGATGTGTCATTTTTATCTATTTGTGGTCCTCTCCAGAAGGTGCAGGGAGGAATGAATGCAGGACCCAGCATTGAGACAAAAGAGGGTATTGTATTACCAAGACAAATGCTTATATCTGAGAGTAGTAATGGTAATTAGCTGGTTTTAGCAAGTACCAACCAATCTCCTTCCCATCTGTTGACCCCTTATGGCATATGTTTTTAAGAAAGGGTTTTAACAGTTTACGTAAATGGCCCATATCCCACTGTTTCTGATCTATGTTATAATGTTGTTTCCTCGTCACAAACAGACCTGGAGTTTTGTTTTGTTTCATTCACACGTTTAACACACAAGCCCTGCGTATTTAGACTGTGTTCTTCTCTCAAACGGAAAACACTCTGTTCCACCTTGTGATGCTGTGTGGTAATACAGGAAGTCCATACACCTTCACTAGCTGGATGATTTCAGCCCTGGAATTGCCAGTCTCTCCTGAACTAAAGGTAAAAGGAAGGTCAGTCTCTCCGAACTAAAGGTAAAAGGAAGGTGTTAACTTGAAAACTTCTGCTTCATGACATCACAAGGTGGAACAGAGCATTTTGAGCTTTGGAGATGTAGACACTTGCATTACTTACGTCTGTGAATGAAACAAAACACAACTCCAGATATGTTTTTTGAAAAATGATGATGATGATCAGTGATGTTCTTATGGTGCTGGATAACAAAATGCGCTGGGATTTCATGTCCACAATGACAGTACAATATCAGAACACATTTGACTTAAGTCTTTTTTTCAACTCAGCAGCTTAAACTATAATGTAATGGTCAGCAGGTAGTTGGGTTTTAACTCCCCAGTTTATAATGATATTAGCTTGTTTAAATGTATTGTAATGATTTGATGTATAGAGATGGTACAAAATTGTCCTTTTGATGCTCTTCAGTGTAGGGACCAGTCTCAAATACAAAGTTGAAAAAAACTGAGGCACTCAAAAAGTACAAAATAATTAAAAGCCTTTATTACCACATGGCAGATAAAATCACGCCAACGCGCTTCTGCCCTTTGGCCTTCATCAAGGCAAACTCAAGATGACTGTCCCAGAGCAGGTTTAAAGTCATAGGTTGAGGTATGATCTGATATTTTGTGTTTAGTTCAGAGTTGACACCTTTTGTTGTTCTTGCAGCTGTTTACGTGTTGTTGTTAATGTAACTGCTTTTGTATGTGACACTGTCGTTGCTATGCCGACAAGTTGATGTGAAGGTTCTATTGGTCAGTTGGTCTGTTTTGGAGACTGGCTGTAGTGAGTTGAGGCTGCTGTTGTTTTGCTGTTGTTTTGGCGTGGGTTACGGCCCACAGTAGCCCTTGCGTTCGGAAAATTAAAAAAAAACCAGAAGAACTTTGACGTGTTTCCTCCCACAGTAGCCTTGCGTTCGGAAAATTAAAAAAAAACCAGAAGAACTTTGACGTGTTTCCTTACACCGGAACGCTATACTATTCTGCGCCAATATATTGTTGTATTGATATTTTGAGTACAGCCTTATTGGTGGTTTCAGATTCCTGAATGCGATGATGTCATACTCTCAGATGGGGGCAAGAGACAAATTTCCCTATTGATAACATTGTACTTTGCCATGAAATATCCAACAGGTAAATGCACAAATGTTGAACCTGATCATTTCTACTCGTGACTAGACCCAAGAACTCACTATATTACAACAAAACTCTACATTTTAACAATATAAAGTTTAGCTTCCCCCATCTGTATTAGATATCATTGCATGTTTTGTGTTAATGGAGAGAAAACCAGAACACCCAGCACCCAGACCCAAGGAGAACACACACACTCCTCATTTAAAGACCCCCTATTACCTGGACATCTAATAAGACCTTTATGCTGCAAGGCTATAGCTGTACTTATTGCTAGCCAGAAGAAAATGGGAAATGCAAGTTATCTTTTGCTACTATTCTTACTATTTCCAGGCTGATGCAAATTTTAAACTAATACAAAATACATTTAACTCCAAGCAAATAATTTAAAATGCATTAGGTTGAAATTGACTTTAACTTCTATATCCGTTTTAAAACCAAATGATGCTCTCTCTCCCCTTACAAAACATTAATCACACCACTTACATGAAAGTGACAGCCCGTGGAGGGAGGAGTGCGCTGTGGCAGGCAAAATCACGCAGAGCCCATTCACGGGAAATACTATCTGTAAATGGGATTTGGGGAAAGAACCGGATTGTGGCATTTTTCATTTTCCTTTCAAAATGGCCGCACGGCTCTAACACACTGATGAATACACACTGTTCCTCCTTTTTCTCAAACCTATTATTTTCTACGTAGCACTGACAGCACTGACGGAGCAATACTGGCCCCCTAACATAATGAACAATAGTGAAACTGGTCTGATGCACTGTACAGAGGTGGAAATGGAGTGAAATAGCACCAAATCTGACGAGATGGGTTTTCGAGGCTCTGTGAAAATACATGGTTTGTAGTATATTCTGGACTAAGAAAAAATATATAGGTTACATATACGGTAAAACGGTACATTATATAAGCTCTTATACTTTGAAAGATACGGCCCCGGATAACAAGAACATTGTGTACATTTACTGAGCACTCCACATACAAGTACGTCAACCACCAGCGTTTCACTTAATGCGTGGTACCTGTCCACATAACAGTCTACAGTGAGTTATCTCTACAGTTTCAGCCAAAGTTTCAGGGTCATGCTATCTTTTATTAATCAGTTTCTCTTTTCCAATTCATTCTCTATACTGACATCATATAGTTCAACATTAATGGTAAAAGAAGTTCTCCTGACCACAATGTTGCTGGACGTGTTTAAAGCAGACCTGTTCTACAAAACCAACTTCTCAGAGGTTTTAACCATGTTATAGTTGTTTCCCCTTCTCATTTACCCTCTCAAAGTTGTATTTGGAATGATTCGTGCATGTTTTAGTCATCTTAAATCGCTTATTTTCAAGACGCCATATTGCCGATGAACCCCCGTTTCCACTGCCACCGGACTTACTTTGTTCTTCAAT
Source organism: Periophthalmodon schlosseri (assembly GCA_000787095.1). Lineage (NCBI taxonomy): Eukaryota > Metazoa > Chordata > Actinopteri > Gobiiformes > Gobiidae > Periophthalmodon > Periophthalmodon schlosseri. The sequence continues at coordinate 18,613 of JACM01029979.1, forward strand.
TTTATTTTCTTAATCAACGGTATGGGCAGGATTCGGCAGCACTGTGCAGTCATTTTGGTACAAATGAAGAAGAAAATCTGCTGCTCGCTAACGTGATCTGCATCTGAAGTGATGACTTTTTGTTGTGATGAGTTTACGGCGACGTCAGTTCCTATTGGGCACTTCTAAGGCGGAAGTCAACGAACTTGTTTCTTTTATTAAGTTGTTTTAGATGAATATTGCGATTTAAAATGTGCAAATTATAACGGTTGTCATAGATTATAGTTATATAGCAGACACAATGACAATAAGTCTGCTTTAAAGGTGCACTACGTAACTTTTCTGATGTAGGGTCAATAAATATCACACAACAAAACTTGCGGATGCGTCACTTACACATACCACATGAAGATTTGGTCAAATTTAGGACTAAACCTGGACTAGACCGGGACTAAATCAGGACTTGACCAGGACCAAGCCAAGCCATGCTAATTCTTACTTTCAATAACGTCCCTTCTTCCTGCTAATCTCTCACTCACTTCTCTTGACTTTCCTTTGTACCTTATGCGTCTGCCCGGTTTTCCTAAATCTGCGCCCCTTTAAAAGTGAGCTTCAATAAATATCTACACAGCAACAACACTTGAGGGTGACTTCGCACTTACACATACTATATACAAATTTGGACCAAACCTGGACTAAACCCGGGGCTAAACCGGGACTAGAACCGACCCAAATCAAGTCTACATCTGGACTAAACCGGGTCAAAGTAGGACCACCACCTTAGATACTTTATATACAGTATTTGAACCAAGCCATGCCAATTCCTCCTTTCAAAAACGTTCCTTCTTCCTGTCAATCTCTCTTTCTCTTCTCCTGACTTTCCTTGATACTGTTTTTGTTGCTTCCATACATTTGATATGCGCCTGGCCTGTTCTCCCAAATCTGAGCAGCGCGTCCCTTTAGGCCCCGGCTTTATTTCATCCTCCTTCACCTTTCCTTTATCTTTATTTTCAAAGTCTCTTTTGTCTCTCCCCCAGTTCCACTCTATATTTGATTTATCTGGGCTATTTTTTGTCAGCTGCTGTCTGTCTGTCTGGCTGGCTCCGTCTTCATGAAAGCTTTATGGAGTAGCAGACAGGAGCAGCGGTTGATGGAAGCCTACAGCAGGACATTAGCCTGGTGGTGTCAGAGTGATTTTTCTTATGCTTGATGACTGGGAACAGTGCATCACCTTGCTTTCAATCTCCACCTTTTTTCATTCATCCTTGAAGGCATTTCCCCCTGGTTTCTGTCACTCTCTTTTCTATTGTGTACGGCTGTGGTTTCGGCTCTAAATATTTAAAAGACACCAACTTTATATATTCTGTGTGGTGCACTGGACTGGTGAGTATCTCAATTTTTCTTCCAGTACTCAATTACACTCCAAGGAAAAGCAAAACTGGATACTTTGGTGACACAATCGCAAATTAATAATCTGGTAACGAACTTTTATGCACCTGTTTTTAATGTTTTATATGGACTTGTAAATCTGTGTGATCCCTCAGTCGTCCAGGTCTGATCCATAATAAAAGCCAAAAGTAAAATCTGTCAACTGGACAAAAAGCTGTAAGAGTGAAGAAGTTTCGCTGCTCCCAAAAGTAAATCTGTCAACTGGACAAAAAGCTGTAAGAGTGAAGAAGTTTCGCTGCTCATCCAAGCCGCTTCTTCAGTTCTGGTCAGATTACTGCTGGACACTGCCTTGTTTGCAAACAAAGGAAACAAAGAATACAATAGGGCTAGCCAGGATGCTAATGAAAAGCACCCACTAAGAGCTGAATGAATATGCTAAGTACGACTCAGGCACAGTGCACACTTATTGTAGCTCAATAGACCTAGCCTACAAACAGAAACTGTAAAACAATAGCTGTTTTGAGTTTCAGTGTAGTTAGCTCCTCCCTTCAGATAGATATAAGGCAGTGTCCATCAGTAATCTGACCAGAACTGAAGAAGTGGCTTGGATGAGCAGCAAAACGTCTTCACTCCTACAACTTGACTGATTTTACTTTTGGCTTTTATTATGGACTTGTATACTTTTTGCTTGTATTGTATTTTAAACATGAAAAAAGGAGCCCAACTGCTCTCAATGGGTTCCCCTGTATCAATATATAAAAATAAATATCTGATTTTAAATGAATTTCTGTTGGAAATCTAATGGTTAAATAGTAAATGGTCACATTTTTATATAGCGCTTTTCCACGTTCAAGGCACTCAAAGCGCTTTACATCAAGGAACCACTCACCCATTCACACACATGAGGAGGAAGGGGTTAAGTGTCTTACCCTGTGGGTCATTGGATCTGACCAGTCTACCAATGATGTTTTTTAGGTTGCGAGCGGCATTCGAACCACCAACCTTTGGATCAAACACTCTACCAACAGAACAGTGGTTGAGAAAATATTCTGTACAAATTTGAGTAGTCAACATTTAAATTGATTGCCTGGTAATCCAGAATGATCTCTCTCTGACTGTATTTATAAATCTGGTTACCACTCCCTTGAGCCAGATTCAAACATTACTGTACAATCAGATCGGCGATTGGTCATAAATCATTTTGAACAAAAACAAACTTCTCTCACCTCAGAGTTCAGTGCTTCACTCACTGATTCTACAGAAAGTTTTTCACTCCCCTGTGATATATTTTGCCTTTCTTGTTTCCTCGTAATGGATGGTCCAAGTGTGTCCCTGATTGGCTAATCCAACTGTAAATCACGCTCATCTGAAAAAGGGGAGATTCATCGGTGTTAAGGTTAAGGTACACTTTATTGTCCCCGTAGAGAAATTTGTTCTCTGCATCTGACCCATCCCTCAGTGCCACCGGGACACCTCGTCAGGAGCAGTGGGTATGATCTTGTTGCTAGGCTTCATCAAGACTACCTTAGCTGGAGGATTTGACCTATGGTTTGGGGTTGATGGGGAAACCGGGGAACCTTGAGGAAACCCACCGAGACACGAGGAGAACATGCAAACTCCACACAGAAAGTTTTTCACTCCCCTGTGATATATTTTGCCTTTCTTGTTTCCTCGTAATGGATGGTCCAAGTGTGTCCCTGATTGGCTAATCCAACTGTAAATCACGCTCATCTGAAAAAGGGGAGATTCATCGGTGTTAAGGTTAAGGTACACTTTATTGTCCCCGTAGAGAAATTTGTTCTCTGCATCTGACCCATCCCTCAGTGCCACCGGGACACCTCGTCAGGAGCAGTGGGTATGATCTTGTTGCTAGGCTTCATCAAGACTACCTTAGCTGGAGGATTTGACCTATGGTTTGGGGTTGATGGGGAAACCGGGGAACCTTGAGGAAACCCACCGAGACACGAGGAGAACATGCAAACTCCACACAGAAAGGCCCAGGCAACACGAGGATCGACCTGTGGAACCTTCTTGCTGTGAAGGGTGAGTGCTAGCCAGCCACTGTGTCCAGACTCACATCTTTGTAAAGTACAGAAGAAGAAGAAGAAGAAGATGAAGAAGATGATGATTCTGTATCCCACGTAATTAAAGTAGCTTGGACTTTAATTTCCTGAGATCTTTCAAAATATCAAACAAACATATATATATTTTTCAACCTATTTTGTGTTAACTGTAGTGGTAAATACACAGAGAACATTTACATTCACTCCTCTGCATAGTATTTGAATACATTTGGACAGTTATACTTCCAATATTACCTAAAATAATCCTATGCTATAGTTATCTAATATGATGTCCTTTTTCCCTTAAATGACCTATAAGTCATTTAAGTGATGGTGTTGTTCCATACGAGAGAAAGGTTTTACTGAAATCTTACTATGATGAATTGCCCTTGTAGCCGCATTGCTTTCAAACGCTGCCAGCCTGAAAAAGCCATTACTGCTCTGCCTATAGTGCTCTCCAAAAGAGTTTGGCAAATTAAAGCTTTGTTTGCATCCAAGCCCCTATCCTCTCCTTGTTTATGTTCCATTGGGTTTTTCACACATAACAGGGCCAACTTTTTGAGGTTCACCTGTTTTGTCAGAAGAACCACCAAGTTCATCCAACTCATGTTTACTGAAGAAGCAGCTTGGACGAGCAGCGAAACGTCTTCACTCAGAATTTTTCTTTTACTATGGATCATACCATAGACGACCGAGGGATTACGCTGACCGCTCGTGTTAAGTGACTGTGTCCAAAAGTGGAGAAACTTTTAATCTTCTATCCAGGCCTGTCACGATAACGTATTTTGAAGTTTGATATATTGCTGAAGTAAAGAAAGACCATAAACGACAATATTGGCGACAGTAGCTCAGTTGGTTGAGCGGCCAGATCCACTGAGCAAGAGGTTGGCGGTGCGATTCCAGCTCCCACAGGTGAATGCTGGCGTTGTGTCCTTGGGCAAGACACTTAACCCACCTCGCCCCCGCACTGGCGCATGAATGTGTGAGTGGTGCCTTGATGTAAAGCGCTTTGACTGACTTGAAGGTGAAAAAGCGCTATACATAAATGTGACAATGACCATTTTGAAACTACTGACACTGACACAAGAACCCAGGAGCAGATTTAAACCACAAAAACTATTCTAAATCTGCAATATTGTTAAAAAAAACACGAGCTGCAATAAATAAACAGCAGAATGAAACACTTTAGTACTTAAGTTTGCATCTGTAACGAGGCATAGAAGTTATTAATTCAAACTTTTACGGCTTCTTATCAATCTTATCATATAGCCAAAAAATAACCAAAAGAATTCCCAGTAGTGCAAAGAAACTGTACACATGATCAATACTGACCCCAAAAAAATATTGTTCCAAAAAATATTGTCGATAAAGTAATTATCGTGAGCCCTGTGCGTACTGCGACGCACAAAACACCTCAAACTATCTGACTGACCAATACAACTCTCTAAGTGTTAATTCTATGTGGTATTTGTTTTTAAGAATTGTTTTGATATTGAATTTTTGCGCCACCGTGTCCAAGTTATTTCCCGAGTGAATCGATAAACTCGGTCTGAGAATGAATGAAAAACATTTCAGAACAAAGGCAGCGTTGCACATTAACTTTTGTTACCAATAGTGGAAAGTACCTACATTGAAAAAAGAATCCAAACTGTGCTCCCCTGATGTTTTTACTTAGACGTAGATTCAAATGCTGGACCTTTACAAAGACATTAATCTAGTTCGTCAGCAAAGTTATACGCATCTTTAAAGAGCCTATATTAAACTATTTTCTGATCTATGTTATGAGGTTGTTTCCTCATCAAAAACATACCTGGAGTTGTGTTTTGTTTCATTCATACACAGACCTTGCATATATAGGCTGAATTCTTCTTTCACAGTTCCACCTTGTGATGTCATGCGGTAATACAGGAAGTGCTCCACTGTGTTTTTAAACTCCATACACCTTCACTAGAATCATTTGGATGATTTCAGCCCTGGAATTGTCAATCTCTGCTGAACAGAAGATAAAATGTAGCTGTTAACTCGAAAACTACAGCGTCATGACATCACAAGGTGGAACAGAGCATTTTGAGATTTGGAGATGTAGACAGATTAATAATGAAGGGTTACTCAAACATGTGTGAATGAAACAAAGCACAACTCCAGGCGTGTTTTTAATGAGGTAACAACGTTATAACACGGCTTAAAGCAAGAGTAAAATGTTGTGTAATATAGGACCTTGGATTCACAACGTATTTCTTCAAACACAACATCTTAATGCAAGTAATTATGGATAAAAGAAAGCATTAGCTAAACTCTCCTCTTGTCTCTCTATGTAATGTAATAACAAAACAGGGACCAACAAGATCGCCCCTCGAGACTGAACCAATCCCATCGCAGGAAGCGGAGTTACCTGATACAGCGTGCACATACATTATATCGCATTAGCTCATATCCACAAAGAAAAATAGCTCTGTTTCAACCGTCGCTAAAACGAAACAGCAAATATTGAGTTTTGAACCCAGCTGCAACTTTCTGAAACTATCATAGCTTTTTAATAGCTTGAAATATGTATTCGATTTATGATCTGTCAAATTATACTGACAGAATCAATCTTTGCCATTCTCTAATTTAAGAAAAGTCACAAAAATAAAAAGTTCATTGTGTACCTCCAGAGTGAATGAGTGTATAATGGTCAGCTATTACCGCTCAGGGCGCTAACAGCCTTTTACAAGACGGCTCCTCATTCATCTTTCCATTACTGAAACTTCTTGGTCTTTTCTTTTCAGCCTCTGCAAATGTCTTCGGTGCACTGAAGTAAAAGCTGTCAGACACACATTTATTACCACAGGAAAAGATTTCGAGAGAAAATGGGGGTAAAAAGCCAAAAAGGTTTCAGATATAGCCTCTAAGAACTAGATTATGTCCTACATGTTAGGTTCTGTTTGTGTATATAGATTAAAGGGGACATATTATGTACTATCGACGTTCATGAGCTTTTAACCGTGCTATAATGATGTTAGCTCCTCATTAGCTTACTCAAAGTGGTATTTCAACTGGCTCCAGCCTCACTGTTAGCGTCACTACTTCCTGTCCAGTTGTATCTCTGAAGTTTCTGCAGAGTCACTCTAAAATGAATAAATATTTAAAGATGAGGCAGTGGACAGGGAGCTGCGGGCAGATGCCACTTCTGTGTTTAGAAAGAGGGATGTTTGTTCTCTCAATGCTAACGCTAATGCTAATTTTGAGGCATAATAAATATTAAAACAACGCTACAAATTGAAGTATTCGACATAAACAAAATAATTGGGGAGTCTTTAATTAATTTGAACATTAATAGGTTGTTTATTTTATGTTTTCGGATTTTAATAAAAGTGACTGTTAGCTTTGAGACACAGTGAGCTAGCTAGCATGCACAGAGCCTATTGAGTCACGCATTTTTGTGTAATCCTGTATTGTCCAGCATTTGAGGCTTGAGTGCTCAGAAAATTCCCCTTTTCACTTACCCCCTATCCCCGCCCACTGCTCTGTACTTCTGATGATTGCACCAGGTCATACATGTAGGGTGAAAAAATGCCACATATTTCATCAGTGAAAACGCTGGAAATAAAAATGCTTGCTAAGGTGAAAGGTCAGATCTGCAGTTTTGAACAGGAAGTCAATCGACCTGTTTCTAGCATTAAACATTTTAAATCAATATTGCCGTCTACAAAATGTAAAACATTCTATGTACAGTATAATTTAATACTAAACACCAGAAAAACATGTCTTAAAAATAGACTAAAGTAAAAGCGTGTTGTTTTTCACTTTGGTTGTGTTTATTGCACTGAAAAACCTTCATCTTTTCTGTGAGCGAGCTTGAATCTCCACAAACCTGACTCTTATCCAGCCTCCTCCTGCTTGTTTCCATAGAAAAGCTGTTCCTTTGTCTGTAATCTTCCACAGTACGGCATAAAACCAATCTATCTCCATGGAGAATGATTTAAACTGTCTATTTCCATTAAATCATGCAGGCGACATGCCACCTCCAGACGGTGACATACTGTACCTTTAAAGGAGGATGTGTGTTGCTCTATATGATACTGTGTACATATAAACATTTCCTCTGCTCGTGTGGAGGTCATAGGGGTAACACGAATCCATAATGAAGTCATCATGTGTGTTAGCAGGTGCATCCCTCTCTGCATCTTGAATGGCTGTGCGGCCTGGGCCTTGGGAGTTTGCATAAATAAAGAAAAACACACTAGTCTCCAGGCACGGTTACTGTATTATGGATAGAATATAGAATAAACCAGAATCATCCAGGTTTGAACCACTGTGCTGACTGGGATTTGCGATGACTTGAGAAAATGACTTGAGGTGCATTGCAACGATTTAACTTGCAGAAGACGTGATGGAGCAGAATCATGGTGTTATGTTTTTTTTTTTGGTGAGAAAGTGTTTGCTAACTAGATACCAACTGCCATAGCTGTATTTGAATACTTAAGTGAGAACACGGCACTGCACAAACTATGACACCTCTCTTATGTGTCACGATTTTTTACCCAAAAGCAGAACACAGCTAGGAAGTTCACGTTTTTTTTACTTAGGACCCAAAAGCAGAACACAGCTAGGAAGTAGTTCAAATGTTTATTGTCCAGGATAGTATCAGGTAATGGTTAGGGAGTCCAGAGGTGCTGGCTAGCAGGCAGGCAGACAGGTAGGTATGTAGGGGACGGACAGGTAGGGGACGGACAGGCAGGCAGCTTCCAAAAAAAAGAGGAGAGGCACTGGAGTAGTATCAATGACAAACTGGCGAGGAGTGGATGAAAAACCAGGTTTCTTATACTGCAGGTAATGAGGGAAATTGATTCCAGGTGTGCCAGCTCAGGTAAGCCGACGCCCAGGTGGGAGGAGAGACAGACGACGCAGAAGGGAGGTGGAGACAACAGGGAAAACAGCAGAAGGGAGGATCCTGACATTATGAGCTTGCAGTGAAACAGGATTGTGGAAAAGATCGCAATTTCAAATCATCAAAATCGGCAGAGCTAGTCAATCAATTGTTCTGGTTTCTGGAATTGAAAAAGAAACATATTGGTAAATCTATATCACTAACCTCTCTGAAAGTGGCATAGTCTAGCTGTGTCCTTGAGCAAGACTTTTAGAGATGCTGTATATTGGTGTAAGAATGAATGCAGCAAAACCAAAACATAAACTGTTGACCTCATTGAATAGACCTGAAACAAATGAAGAGTTCAACAGCAAAAACATGTCTCCGTTTTGAAAAAAATGCCAGAAAGTGTTTCTTTTTGTTACCATGTTATAGAGATATTAGCAATGACAATACTGTACAGTGGGTTTTATCAAGAAGGGATGGAACAGTATGTTGCTACCAGTAAAATACATTTGGCTTTTACTACACTATGAGTAAACTACAAGCCTCCAATGACTTTTTCAAATGGCACTTATCTGTTTTTGCAAATGAACTCTTCAAATATACCAAATGCCAGTTTGTTTGACAGGTTTACTCTGCCTGTTGTACAGTAGTAACACCTTCAATTTACATTACTTCGGAGCAGTAAAACGGAGAAGGTCAGATGGCTTTGTTAGGAGAGAATGAGACAGAACAGGAGTTTAGAAATGCTTTGTAAAAAACTAATACAAAATAAACCAAAAGTTGAGTTTCCATCAAATGTTTAGTAAACACTCAGTTTGAGTGCCTGGAGTTTGCTTGTGAGAGTCCACCTTCATAAACTGTGTCCAGGTGAAGTGTGGGTGAGCACTAGAGTCTGAGTGTACTTCAATCAGTTCTGAATGACTAAGGTGATGTCTCAGTTTAGAAACTATTCATCGCTTTGCATATGTCAACACAGCGTACGCTCTATAAAACAAGTTCTTTGTAAAGCTGCTAAAGAGGACAGAATATATCCATCCAGTCTTATTTTTTTCAGTTTGAGTGTTTTTTCATTCCTCACTACCTCCAGTACCTTAAAAAACATGAATTTCACTCCATGTATTTATTTAATTATTTGAATTAGCACAGCGCATATTAATCTATGTGTCTGCAAGCAGCTTTAACATAAATATGCCGGAGTTAGCACAATAGCTAAATTTCATTCGTTGTTCATGAAAAAAAAAAACATGATCCGAAGGTTGGAGGTTTGAATCCCGCTCTTGACATAAAAAACGATCATTGGTTGAGCGGTCAGATCCACTAACCCACAGGTTGACGGCGCAATTCCAATTCCCACAAATGAATGTTGTCGTGTCCTTGGGCAAGACACTTCATCCAGCTCGTCCCCAGCGTCTGCGTACACTGGTGTAAGAATGAGTGTGTGAACGGATGAGTGGTTCCTTGATGTAAAGCGCTTTGAGTATCTTGAAGGTAGAAAAGCGCTATATAAAAATGCGACCATTTACCATTTTAAACCAAATAGACAACATCCACATGAAATGACACGCACATCCCAGACGTTACAAAGAAAATAAAAAGACTATTTACATTAAGAGCTTCAGTCAGGAAGTTAAAAGAGGCCAAGAAAAAAGCATAAGATCTATGGCTGTGAGACTGGTTCGTTTTCAAGCCATTTTTAGCTTGAAAACGAAGAAGAGCTATTTATTTTGAAGGTTGAGTAGTTGCCACAGTTTTCTCATATACTCTGGAAAAATTCTTGTGCTTGGTTCAGACCGGTCAAAATGTCTGCGTCTAAGGCATCTGTTTTGCATAAAAGGTGTATGTAGAGGCTGGGACTGTCAAGATAATTACTATACCGTTCAATATATGAAAGCTGGAAGTCATTTATTGTGTGTACATTTTCTTTGCACTAATGGCAAAATTTGGGAAAATTTTATTTTTCTGTTCTACAAAGAGATTTGACTTGTAGAGGTTTGAATTGTGACTCACTGTAGAAACACGCTAACTACTTAAGTGTTGCATTCTGTTATTTATTTATCAGGCTCATATTTTTTAACAATTTTGTACATGTAGACTCATTCTGGGGATAATTCTGCTTTATGGTTTGGTTTCAGTATTATCGTTTATCATCTATATTTACTTCAACAATATATGGCACTTCTGAATTTATTATTGTGACAGGCCTAGTAGACACACATCTAGGCTAATCCAACACTTCTGCAGCACATTTCAGTCATTTGTCAGAATTGACGATGCTTCAGCGTGTTTCGAGCGTCTACCGTCAACTAGAGGTATTTCACGATTTTTATGCCATGGTTTGAACGTAGCATCACTGTGAGTATAGTAAAATAAAAATGTAAAATCTGTCAACTGGACAGAAAAATTGCGGGAGTGAAGATGTTTCGCTGCTCATCCAAGCCGCTTCTTCAGGGTGTGAGAGCACCCATTAGGGGCATGAATGATTATGCTAAGTAGGACTCAGGCACAGTTCAGATGTAGTGTAGCTCACTAGACCGAGCCTACAAACAGAAACTGTAAACAATAGGTGTGTTATCTGTGTAATCCCTCAGTCGTCCAGGTCTGACCCATCGTAAAAGTTAAATCTGTCAACTGGACAAAAAGTTGTAGGCATGAAGACTTTTCGCTGATCATCCAAGCTGCTTCTTCAGTTCTGGTCTATTGTTCTCTTTGTTTCCTTTGTTTGCTTTCTGGTCTTTGTTCTCTTTGTTTCCTTTGTTTGCTTTGGGAACAATAGAGATAGCCAGTAGGCCCATTAAGGCTGAAACTGTAAACAATAACTGTTTACAGTTTCAGTGTGGTTAGTTCCTCCCTTCAGATAGACATAAGGCAGTGTAATCTGTTATCTGACCAGAACTGAAGAAGTGGCTTGGATGAGCAGTGAAACATCTTCACTCCTTCACTCCTTTTTTGTCCAGTTGACAAATTATACATTTTTCTTTTACTATGGATCAGACCTGGATGACTGAGGAATTAAACACACAGATCTGACCTGTAACTTCTGTGCGTAGATAAGTTTACCACTATACTGTGGAACATTTTAGGCAAAGCAAAAACAGCTGCATGGAGACAAGCAGGTGGCGCACCTTTAAAGGTCCAATATTACATAAAATTGACTCTTGTGAGCTTTAAGCCATGTTATAATGCTGTTACCTCATCAAAAACATACCTGGAGTTGTGTTTTGTTTCATTCACACATGTTTGAGTTATCCTGGTTTATTAGTCTGTCTACATCTCCAAAGCTTAAAATGTTCTGTTCCACCTTGTGATGTCATGAAGTGATAGTTTCCTAATTAACAGCTGCCTTTTACTATTAGTTCAGTAAAGATTGGCAATTCCAGGGCTGAAATCATCCAAATGATTCTAGTGAAGGTGTATGGGGTTTAAAAACACAGCACTTCCTGTATCACCACGTGACATCACAAGGTGGAACAGAGTGTTTTCTGTTAAGCCTAAATATGCAGGGTTTGTGTGTTAAGCGTGTGAATGAAACACAACACAACTCCAGGTATGTTTATGATGAGGAAACATTATAACAGATCAGAAAATAGCGTAATATGAGCCATTTATTAATCAAATCCATGTCCCAAGATTTACAAATAACAGGTTTTAGTAAGTACGCGCTTCTCTCCCCATTTAAAAGCGGATGAATTTCGTGGTTACAACAACATTACTCACAATTTCATCATGAGAACTCTTTGATATGTCAGTTTTTATTTTTCTGCACAAAAGAGATTGTTGCACGCTTCGCAGCAACACATTTTAGCTTCGTCCTTCAAAAGCTCTTACCTGAAAAGAAAACAAATGTAATATTGTACACCACAAATAACACTAATCCCCCGATCACTCCATGTCGTTCAGATGCACACTACTAATTACACGGCGATGTCTTATCTGTTGTGAACTGGCTTTTTACTATTAGTCAGTTTAAATCCAGGATAAGCCTTGATTCGACAATGGCCGTCTTTAGCAATTAGATAGAAAAAGCAAACTCATATGATAATTCAACCCAGCAGCGTAATATCTGAATGAACTGAAAATGGGAACGAGCGACCGATCACAGAGTACGATTCTTCTAGGCATTTCAAACCGTTGCCTTCTCTATTGACAAAACTCCACACGCATTCTTTGTGTGGATTCATTCAATACTGATTATACAACAATGGGCCACGTTGAAACTATAGACTGCGGGAGCTAATCCATTTTTATAGTAAACACACAATAAGAACTGGAAGCATAATGGGCGGCTTTATGAATCGCTGTGTTTTCATCTGAGTGATCTATTTATGAGTACGGCTATTATTGAATATGTTCACACAAACCTCAAAGTCATGGGGACATCATTATGGCTGACTGCTGATTTGGACGATACAAAGCAAAAACAAGAAAGGTTACGCTACGAGCAAGTACACAAGCGACAGTAGATCAGTCGGTAGAGCGTTTGTCCACTGATCTGAAAGTTGGCGATTCGAATCCCGCTCTCGGCTCTTGGGCAAGACTGCTCACAAAAACTAAGAGACGAGACCACATCACGCCTGGGTTGTGCAATCTGCACTTTCTCCCTGTTTCGTATCGGGTGAAATTAAAAATGTTATTGATTGTGTTCTATGGATCTTCTTTATTTGAGGGACTTACTGCCGCCCTTTACTCCACCCAGAGCCCTGAGGTCAGCTGACCAGAGGTGACAGAGCCTTTTCTGTGGCAGCGCCCAGACTGTGGAACAGCGCCCTCTGCCTGTCAGATCCTCTCAGTCTTTAACGCAGTTTAAGACTAGACTGGAAACCTACCTCTTCTCCCTGGTATTTAATACTAGCTAGGCAGGATAGTTTGGTGTTTTATTGTTTTATTGTTCTTTGCCTGTGTGTCTTATTTTATGTATATCTGTTTTTGTTTGCTGTTGTTTATGAGAAGCACTTTGGGCATATATAAACCAGTTATATTTTAAATGTGCTATACAAATAAAATTGAATTGAAAAAAGACACTTAACCCACCTCACCCCCCGTGTCTGTGTACACTGGCGTTTGAATGTGTGTGTGAATGGGTGAGTGGTTCCGCGTTGAGTGTCTTGAAGGTGGAGCTAACACTAATTTAACTCCGCCCCTTTTCCAGAATTCCTTCTCCAACATTGTATTCAGATTCTCGAATTCCTGTTAATTCCAATACTACTCAAATCTTATAGCACACAGTGTTATAACGCGCTGTACTGATGGGTAACGACTGTCTACCTGCAGAATTAATCACATTTTATAGAAGCAGGCTCTGGAATAAGCAGAGGCACTCATCAAACTCATCTGTTTTATTAAGCTCGAAAATCATTAAAAAAAAAAACCTTATTTGAACTGATTTATATATGTATTACTTCTGATAAAAAGAATTGTACTTTCACCTAAACATATCACACATACAGTATCTCTCCTGTTTCTGTTTGCTACACATTGAATCATAATCAAATCATTTTTATTAACTATGTCCTTTACTGTGAAAAATATTACAAAATTATATGAGCTTTTGTTAGTTAATAAATGCACACGTACAAGTATGTTTTAAATGCAACAAAAACTAAAAATAAATAACAGTAATTAGATAATCCAGTGAAATGAGAAAAAAATGCTTTTGTGCCACTAATGCACTTTAATAATCTGGTGATAAACATTTATAATCACACCTGCACCTGTTTTTAATTTGAAAATACAGTTATGGCTTCAAACATTTTACATTTTTATTTGACCAATCTTTAAACAATAACACTCACAAACATGTATTTTAGTGGAAGGGGAAGTGATCTGGAGAAAACCAATGTATTTACAGAAAAAGGCAGACTCCATACATCCCAGATATATAGTTAACCAACTGAACTTACAACTTTATTTCTGTGAGAATTCTAACACTTTCCATTCTATAAGCGACCATTATCTGAAGGACAAAGGACCATCTAACGAGCACAAAAAGACAAAACATGGTTTCGAAAAAATATAGGCTGAAATCGTGGAAACCTTAGAACCTGGAAACCGTAACGAAACCTAATATCTGAAAACACCAAAAGCCGTACAGTATTTTGGTAATAACAAAATGTGAGTTTAGCCTGCCTCCTCCTGCCCATGGCTTTGTAACAGAAGTGCGATTTTTTGGAAAGTTAACTTCTACCACTCTGTTTCAAAGATTTGAGTGTGGAATATGTCCCAGTGTTGGAGAACCAGCAGCCTGCAGCGTATTAGGATAAAACCTGACCTACACTTCCAGTCTGACTTCAAAGCAGCTCACCCTGATATTATAACTACTGTCAGGAGCGGCCTTAACACAGCTCTGCACCTCCAGGATCCCTGTCGTCACTCAAAACGGGGACTTAATTGTACCATGTCTTTGGGGCTACTTAGTTCAGTGTAAAATGTCAAAAGCTGAAAAGTTCTCTGTTTAAATCTGAAAACTCTGAGTCTTTTCTTATTCATTTTGTAAGCTCAGCCACTGGGTTATTGAACTTGGAACTATGGCAGTGAGGGTCGAAGGCTCTGGGGCAGTTTTTGCTGGTTGAGTGTTGGTTACATAGACTGTTTAAAGACGTGGACTAAATGAGTGTGACGTCACCCTTAGCGTTCGGCTCCAGTCAAATGAAGCTCGTCGAGGCTAGAGCGGTTATAGCGGTGAATTCACTAAGTTTCATATTTGGAATTCTGACCGCAAGTATCATAGCAACCAAATAACCAATCTGGAGCGAGGCTGTTGAAGGTAACGCCCCACACCGCTGATTTAGCAATGTTGACGACCTCGGGGAAAGGAAGGCGTCTATTTATCTGTTATTAATGTTCATATCTTGATTTACAGACAAAACAGCAAAATAAAAATATCAGGATCATGTAGAGCGGGTTAATACGAAAAGTTTAAGACCAAAATGACGAGCTTGGCAGCAGCAGTTACGGAGAGAGGGGCGGCAGCTTTTCAATGTAAAGTGAACTGGAGCCAGAGTCGATGGAGCCGGAAGCGCAGCCCATGCTCACTTCCTATTTGAAAAACATGGCGGCTAGCAGGTTAGCTATGTCCATTTATATATACAGTCTATGGCTGGTCTGTTATTGACAACGACTGACTTAGGTTTGACTTAAGGTTAAATCAACAATTCTGTGAAGCCCTGTGACGCAAATGTTGTTGTGATTTTGAGCAGTACAAAAATAAATCTACGAAAGCCTATGTTTGGAAACGCACGCAGCTGTAGTTAACACATTTTGAAAAAAGAATGAGTTATGATGATTATTTATAATCTAAAAA
The DNA here is from genome assembly GCA_000787095.1 of Periophthalmodon schlosseri. Lineage (NCBI taxonomy): Eukaryota > Metazoa > Chordata > Actinopteri > Gobiiformes > Gobiidae > Periophthalmodon > Periophthalmodon schlosseri. Next base: position 34,196 of record JACM01029979.1, read on the forward strand.
ACTCTACAGGTGACTTCCAATCTGTTACATATCTGGGAAAAATTCAACTGAATAACTTTTAAAGTGCACGCTGCTCAGAGTAAGGACACAGTAATGAATGAAGCATACGAGACCAGGTATTTTTATGATGAGGGAAGATTAAAAGGTCACAGAAGTCAATTTTTGATGATAAGAGTCTTTTCACGAATTTATGCGGCAAACTTTAATAACAAGAATTCCACAACCGAAAGAAACGTATTCGCAGTAGACCCATGACAACTCTTCTATTTCTATAAAGAGGGTTAGACTTCTTTGAGTTTCCATTCAGTCCATCACTGCAGATGTATAAATGTTACAAGAGAGTCGCAGTGATGGGGCCGTTTCTGAAGCCATATCGAGCGACCCCACGTTTGCCCAGTCAACCTTCCCAATTGTGAGATTAGAAGTATAATTTAGCGGAGGTCTTTGCTATCCAAGTACTTGTCTTTGAACCGCCGCCATGTGAAGGTCCAACTCTGCAACTTCAATATGCAATAGAAAGAAAGCATATGCCAAATCCACAGACAATATAGACTTTATATTAACCATAAAGCATGTCATTTCCCTTTATGGCCGCCCTGTATTGGCACATTATAGTCTCCGCTCCTTTATGTTGACTTAACCCAACTCTCTGCAGTCGATATGAACATAACTCCGCACACATCCAAATGTATCAGGCCGTCCTCTGTTTTCACCTGCTTCCAGATGAGATTTTTTTATTACTGCATCTTATATTGCGAATAGGTGATTTAGTTTCATTGGCAGCGTATATTGCCGGCGCAGCCCAGCAGCAATCATATTATATGAAAAGGGTGATGAGGTTAGGTAGGTGCATGGGGAAATGCTCACTTCACAAATCAGCACCAAACAAAAGACGCTCATTTATCTCCGAGAGCTAAGTGAAAAACTCTGGCAAAGGTTACGCCGCTGTTTGGTTTGCGAAATCACATCTTTGCCACATCACAGAAATGTGTTTTAAAGAATGGAATATTTTAGTGGAAGCGCAGATCACTACCAAGCAGCTGACTTGTTACCCCATTAGCGAGCGCACCAGTCTACACAGTTAAAATCTGATATCTAGTTCTGGAGAAAAGATAACTCCCACACAGGGTTACTCTCGCTTCCTCAGCCATGGGAGGCTTTCAAACAGATTGCATACATCTTACTGTTTCATTTAATTAAGCCTAATTTCAAGTACAGGAGGGTTAGCAGTTTGTCTTTTGAAGTGTTATGCTACTGCTGTATTAAATACCTATATTACGCTGTTTTCTGATCTATGTTCTAATGTTTCCTCATCAAAAACACGCCTAGAGTTTTGTTTTGTTTCATTCACACGTTAAACACACTAATCCTGCATATTTACACTGGGTTCTTCTCTCAAACGGAAAACACTCTGTTCCACCTTGTGATGTCATGTGGTACAGGAAGTGCTCTACTGTATTTTTAAACTTCATACACGGTCACTAGAATCATTTGGATGATGTCAGCTCTGGAATTGCCAGTCTCTACTGAATTAAAAGTAAAAGGCATCTGTTAACGTGAAAACTATCGCTTCGTGACATCATAAGGTGGAACAGAGCATTTTGCGCTTTGGAGATGTAGACAGACTAATAATGCACGATTGCTCAAACATGTGTGAATGAAACAAAACGCAACTCCAGGTATGTTTTTGAGGAGTTAACAGCATTATAACATGGCTTAAAGCTCAATTGTGTGTAATATAGGACCTTTAATGGTATATTTATTTTGCACCTTCCCATGGTTGACAAAATTCAGCCATAAATTGGACCTTTTTTGAAAAGTTTTGTGTCGATCTATATTAGAATAGTGAACTCATGAAAGGGGGACGGCAGATGATAAACTGACATTTAGGCTAATTCTGGTACATTTAAATGTTTATTAATGTGCATCCTCCCTGTTAACATAAACAACATAAACAAATCAATAAATTAAATAAAATCAGTATTGAGCCTTTCCGTAAGTATCAAAATTGAGAAACTACTCACTTGTTCACATGCACACCAGATCTGATTATAAACTGATTTCTGGACCTTTTAGATTACATAAATGAAATCTGATCTGATGTGAGTGATCAGAAGGACCACGATCCGAAAGAAATCAGATAATTTTGCTGTTTATGTGTCGTTTTAATAGAGTTATAACACCAAAAATCTGGTATTAATCATGGTAAATGGTCACATTTTTATATATAGCGCTTTTCCACCTTCAAGGCACTCAAGGTTCAAACCGCCAACCTTCGCATCAGTGGACAAACACTCTACCAACTGAGCCACTGTCGCCTCCCAATCATGTAACTGCAGCCACTGATACATCTGTAGGTCACCATATAGTTTGAGTTTGACCTGGACCTATCTGACGACTTCTTTCTCTGTGGGCTCTGATCTTTGAACCAGGTTTGTAACGAATACAAACCTCGCCATTAAAACAACTGCAGCTAATACAACAATCACATGTCATGTTTGTTTCTTGGATCTCACCGAACAGTTACATCATCTTTACATCATTACATCATTAGATCTTGGATTAAGAATCATTTTTTGAATCAGTCTTTCGTAAAGTGTCAGACAACAAAAGCTTAGGAGTCCTTCACAAATGCCGTACCTGTGTGTGTATATTTCAGATTTTGTTTGTGCAGCTGAACACCATCCTCTCAGTGTTTCTCGGTGTAAATGTGTTGTTTGCTCGTTGCCGTGTGTCTGTGTGGGCTTCCTCTGGGGGCTGCTGTGGTTTCCTGTAACAATGAAAAACATGCACAATGGTTTTCTGCTGGGACCACAAATCCCATGGAACAGACTCACCTGACCAGTCTCAATGGGCTTTCACCGGGGAAGCAACAGTAAATAAACATTAAGCACTAATTGGGAACGAATTACAGGCAATGTTTCACCTTACTAACGAGAGTGATGCAACGGACGAGCGGCACCTGTTTATTTCAGTTAGATTGTGTATTTTAAGCAATACTGAAATAATAGAATAAAATAAAAGAGTTATTTATATTTTTTAAGTAAAACTGTTCATGTGACTGTAGTAGCAGTTTTGTAACTATGGTAAAAGGTGAATGGTAACATTTTTATATAGTGCTAATCCGCCTTCAGGGCACTCAAAGCCTATAGAACAGGTGGGTTAATTGTCTTGCCCAAGGACACAATGGCAGCATTCATCTCTGGGAGCTGGAATCGCACCACCAACCTGTGGGCCAGTGGATCTGACCGCTCAACCAGTGATGTTTATGTTATGCAGGATTCGAACTGCCAACCTTCAGATCAGTGGACGAACACTGAGCCACCGTTGCCCCATTCAAAACAATTAATTCATAGACTTAATTCATAGTGAACAAATAGTTTATTAAGAGTGAGTCAGGCTTAGTTAATACCTGAACCTTTTAATTAAGTAGTTACTAAGTGTTTTGAGCCACTTTGTCCAGGGGAGTTGGCACGTAACGAAAAGATGTAAACCGGGCATAGCTCAAAAATGGAAGCGCGGAGAGGTGGTCCAAAACGTTAATTTTTACAAAAAAATACTGAAAAATGTGTACAAAGTGAACAACTAAATAATAAAAAAAACAACAAAAAACAACAAAACTACAAATAACTGAAAAGTTGCTGCAGCGGAGGACCCACTGACCCACTGGACGCTGATGGGGTGGCAGCTCCAGGCTTTTATCCCCCAGGTGATTACCAGCAGACCAGGTGCGGCTCATCAACTGGTGGGTGGATCTGGTGGGTGGAGACAAGGCCAAGAACAAAAATAGGACTAGTCCGTAACACTAAGCCTGAATCATTCTGAGCAAATACATTTGTTCATTATTAATTAAAGCAGACCTATTATGCTATTTCAGAGCTTTTAACTATGTTAGTTCCATAGTTGTTCTCCTGATTCTCATTTACCCTCTTGAAATTGTATTTGGAGTGATTCGTGCATGTTTGAGCAATCTTTAATCGCTTATTTTCAGGACGCCACGTTGCCGATCAACTCCCCTTTTCACCGCCACTGCCATACGGACATGTCTCTGTACTTACTTCGTTCTCCAATTTTATTTTCTTAATCGATGATACGCATAGGATTCGGCAGCGTTGCGTAGTCAGTTTGGTACAAATGAAAAAAAATCTGCAGCTCGCTAGCATGATCTGCAGCGATCCATCGGATGTCCACAGTTCCACGGCTCTTTGTTGTGAAGACGTTTACGCTGTCGTTAGCTCCCACTGGGCACCGCAGTTTTCTAACGCAGAAGTCAGCGGACTTGTGTCTTTTATTAAGTTGTTTCAAATGTGCAGCTTACAACATAATGATCCACGGTTGTCAAAGATTATAACTAAATAGGGCTTCTTTAAGTCTTTGTTAAGGCCAGTTAATGTGTAGTTATTATAAGTGTGACCATTTGAAGAAAACGTCACTCCACGATATGATTGGTAGCATATAAAATATACATCAAAACACATATATTTTTTTCAGCTTTCAACGAATACAACAGCACACTTCCTTCCAACCAATGACAACAGGAGAAAAGTTGTAATTATCCTAACTAAGTGTCTCCTAATAGCTGCAGTGGTTAGCCGTGATGCATATTTACAGTCACAGATTCTTCCTTGTGGGACGTGTCTCGTAATACGCCAAGAGAGAGGTTTTAATTATGATCTCACCATTATGCTCCATGTGCGTCTCGTGTTGCCTCCGATTAGTGCTCAGGGAATCAACCCAGTAATTGTTTGTGCCAGGCAAACTGTGTATATGTGTCGTCGCATGTGCGTTCCTATGGGGCTCATATTTCTGCTGAGAAGAAGCGGCGATTTATCTGCCGCAAGGCTCCAGCGTTCGGCCAATCGGCGTCCGGCACCCCGAGGTGACACCATCTTGGTCATCTCTGCGGTAGGAAATGATGCAAGCTGGACTGGATTACACAGAGGCCAATTCGAGCGAGCCTATTCTAGTCATGACATCAGATAAGGAGGAGCTCACAATGGAGGGGATACTCAGAGCCGCGCTGCTTGACCGAGGGATTGAGGAACGATCATGTGTGAAACTGCCAGCCGGAGGCACGATAACACAACACGTCCACTTGACTTTGTCCTCACGCATCGAAGACAGTGCGGAGGACGTAAAGAGCTGAGATGAGAACAGATAAGAGACGCGCAAACGAAGAAACAAAACAAGAGGTTAATGAGGGGGAGCGGCCAGACGCGACGCTAGATTACCTTCGCTTTATGCTCGGATATTGACCATTTGACTGAAGTTATATAACAGAAGCTTATCAGACATACAGTATAACTCGAAATGGACTTTTAATAGCCTTTCAGCATGTTATAATGGTTTTCCCTCATCATTAGCTAAGACAGAGTTGTATTTTGGTTGATTCATGTGCTTGCGGCTTGAGTGTGAAATTTCAGTTTTCACCTACCCCCTGTCTCCGCCAACATCTCTGTACTTACTTGCGATTCTTTTTAAAATTTGGACTCCAGGTAATAGACTTTGGGTCAAAAATGTTCAACAAACCTTGAAAGATGCACTATGTAATGGTGCCTGGTAGGTTTGGGGTCAGTATTTGTTGTGTGTACTGGGAAATTTTGGGTAATTTTTTTTTTGGCTATATGATAAAATTTAAGCCATAGAAGGTTGAATTAATTTCTATGACTCATTTCAGGTGCAAACTAAGTACTAAAGTTTTTCATTCTGCTGTTTATTTATAGCAACTTATATTTTTTTAACAATGTTGTAGATTTAGAATAGTTTTGCGGTTTAAATCTGCTCTTGGGTTTTTGTGTTAATGGCAATAATTACTTTCAATATCGTCTATGTTTACTTCAGCAATATATCGAACTTCAAAATATGTTCTCGCGACAGGCCTAGTGCCTGGTTGATATGGTGATGTTATTTCTTTGGAATGTTCCACAGTATGGCATTACACCTGTCTTACAATTATTAAATTACAGATGTTTAAATTGCTCTATAAGTACATTGAAAAAGCTGAATTCTTACAGTGAGCAGGCTCGCTTCCCGCAGACCTAACCTGTAACTTCAGTTGTCGGTTACTCAAAAAGCTGTTTTTTGAGAGAAGAGGAAAAGCCGCCAAACTTCTGAATGGAACAATAGTCTGTGTGAGGCCATTTTTCCACCACCAGTTTGTCGTAATCATGTCGTAGACCTGATGCGAGCTAAATGGTATTACCCTGAATGTTTGTGCTGATTGGGTAAAGTGAAATCCACTGTTTGGGAAATGTGAAATCCGCTGTTGTTTGACTGGTGTTTGTTCTTTTCTGACTAACATGATGACAATCAAAAGTGAAACACCAAAACTGAACAGAGCAATTCATTCAGTCTGTATATTATCAAGCTTGAACAACCATGGCTACGCTGACTGATGCTTGTTTCGTGAAAGCTTTTTTTACGTAGGCTGTTTACACGGTGGAAACTCACCCAAACATCTAAAATACCCACTTATAAATTGAAATGATATCTACATGGAATCCATAGCACTTAAATGATCTGAAATAAAAATGTCCATACACACAAAACAGAGCAGGAACAATGAGGTCCAGTGGCAGCGTAATCACCAGAGACTAAAAGACGGCCCCTGTTCCATCCATCGTCTTAACTGCTGCATGTATCAATATGATCTCATCTCCCATTAGGGCGGGGGGCTCTGGACAGGCCCTCATCTGTCCTGCTGCAGAGAGGATGAGAGAGGGGTGAGGGAGGGGTGATTGAGAGGTGATTGAGGGGTGAGAGGGAGAGGTCGGGAAGGGGCGAGAGAGCGGTGAGGGAGGGGTCAGGGAGGGGCAAGAGAGCGGTGAGGGAGGGGTGAGGGAGGGTTGAGAGAGGAGTGAGAGAGGGGTGAGGGTAGGGTGATTGAGAGGTGATTGAGGGGTGAGAGAGAGAGAGGTTAGGGAGGGGCCAAAGAGCAGTGATTGAGGGGTGAGGAAGAGGTCAGGGAGGGGCAAGAGAGCGGTGAGGGAGAGGTGAGGTATGGGTGAGAGAGGAGGGAGAGAGGTATGAGGGTGGCGCAAGAGTGAACTGATGTAGGGGTGAAAGAGAGGTGAGAGAGGTGAGACCGAGTGAGAGGGTGAGGTATGAGTGAGACAAGAGTGAGAGAGGGGTGTGAGAGAGGGGTAGGGGAAGAGTGATGTAGGGGTGAGAGAGGGACAAGAGGGGTGAGAGAGGTGAGACTGAGTGAGAGGGTGAGGTATGGGTGAGACAGGAGTGAGAGAGGGGTGTAAGAGGGGCAGGAGAGGAGTGATGTACAGGTGAGAGAAGGGCAAGAGGTGGCAAAAGAGAACTGAGAGATGGCTGAGAGAAGGGGGGTGCAGATAAGGGAGGCGTGAAAGAGGTGAGACCGAGTGAGAAGGGTGAGGTATGGGTGAGATGGGAGTGAGAGAGGGGTGTAAGAGGGGCAAGAGAGGAGTGATGTAAGAGTGAGAGAAGCGCAAGAGGTGACAAAAGAGAACTGAGAGATGGCTGAGAGAAGGGGGGTGTAGATAAGAGAGGGGTGAGAGAGGTGAGACCGAGTGAGAGGGGTGAGGAATGGGTGAGACGGGAGTGAAAGAGGGGTGTAAGAGGGGCAAGAGAGGAGTGATGTAAGAGTGAGAGAAGCGCAAGAGGTGACAAAAGAGAACTGAGAGATGGCTGAGAGAAGGGGGGTGTAGATAAGAGAGGGGTGAGAGAGGTGAGACCGAGTGAGAGGGGTGAGGTATGGGTGAGACGGAAGTGAGAGAGGGGTGTAAGAGGGGCAAGAGAGAACTGAGAGTATTACTTAGCTCAAGAGTATTAGACTGAGTGACTGATCCTGTGAAGAAAGGTGCTGTCACGTTTAATGAATGAGTAATGTGTGGGTGATGTAACACAGAGTTTTTATCGACCTACAAAAGCGTGACGTGTTAACAGTGACTGAAGCATGTACATAATAATGGTTTATGCGCTACATGTTTATATACACGGCATGTTAGCAATAAAGGCTGGTATTAAACCTCATACAAGAGAAGTGGATCCAATGCATTTAACTAAGTGCCAGCTTAAGGAAGAAAACACAGCATCTGTAGTGTGTGATGGTCTGAAATAGAAGTGTTTACTGTGATATGTGTGTACATTAGCACTAAAATCGGAAGTAATAATTGCATTCACCGCTAATTTGATTCTGATTATAGGTTGTAACATGAGTTTTTACCATTTCCAGCTAGATTTAAAACTGCACTCTATGACTTTTCTGGTGGAGAGTCAGCTACCTTCTTGTCTCCATGGAGATCAGCTTTGCCTGGATTGTTCCGCATTTTGGCATTAAACATGTATATCAATTATTGCTTTGAAAAACATGCATTCTTGGTAAATGGTCATTTTTTTATATAGCGCTTTTCCACCTTCCATCAAGGAGCCACTCACCCATTCACACACCAATGTACGCAGACGCTGGGGGCGAGGTGGGTTAAGCGTCTTGCCCAAGGACACGACGACAGCATTCATCTGTGGGAGCTGGAATCGCAAGTGCCAATACGGTCTAACAAAACAATAAACCGCCAACCTCCAGATCAGTGGACAAACACTAACAACTGAGCTACTGTCACTCCTACAGTTTATGGGGTTGCCTCTGCATAGATCTGACCCGTAACTTGGCCTTTTGAACGTGACTTGGAGACTGTTACACCAACTAGCTTCTTGTTTATATGTAATATTTACAGGACTTTTGCCCATTCAAAATATATAAATCTGTTGCTATTTGCTATTTTGCGACATAACTATATTTTCATCACTCTGAAACCCATGTATACAAGTTACACAGCTTTTGTTTGATGTTAACTCAAATATAGACCAGAAAAGGGCCGTGTTAAAGATTTCATGAAAGCCTGTCTCTTGTGAGTTGTCGTCTCTCCGAGAGTTTTGGGGGCTGTTGTCTAAGCGACCGTCTTTGGCTGGCGTGCTGACTTTGACAGGCCGACGCGCCATGAGTGGTGCTGATGGCATTTATGTGTACATTTTCAGGATGTGTTAGGGTAACCGCGCAGAAAGACGCTCGGATACAGACACAAATGGGGCTTTCTCGAGGTTTAAGACGTATAAATGATTGGACAGGAGAAGAGGTTCAACTACAGCTAACTGCCTCTTAAGAATACATTTTCTGTTGAGGAATAAAAGTCTGGCTGTCACAGAGAGGTACAGGAGATATTATTAGTTTGCAAAGTCCCTATTGTGGTCCACTGGAGTCTTCGTCAACATTTTATTGTATTTATTATTTAGTGTTTCTAAAGCTATTACACTCACATCAGCCACACATGCCCTCATATTGTCATCTTTTATCTCTTGGTTTACTTGTCTGTGGCCTGTCCATGGTCCACACTGGACATCGTGAACAGTGTTGAGCAGCAACTAGTTACAAAGTAAGAGACTATTGTAATCAGATTACTTTTTAGGTCCTTGCCCTAGTAATTTTTAGTTACCTTCTCACTGCCAAAAATGTGTGTAATCCATAGAACAGTGTCGTAAAACAGTGAAACATAAACCGGTAGCACAGGATGTAATCTTCTGGTGTCAGACGCAGATCAGCTGAACAAAATCAACACAAATATTGGTTTATGGAGGACACTGTGTCGCTTCAGCTTGAAATAAGGTTGTATAACAGAAAATGTAATTAGTGTGAAGAATTCATTCTTGGTAACTTAACAAAACTTAAATACTAAAGAATTCATTCTTTAGTAATTAAACAGTAACCAAATTACTTTTGAAGTAAAGTAATCAGAGTAGTCAGTAGATTACTTCTAGAAAGATTAATCAGTAGTCAGTAATCACATTAGTGTGAATGACAGCTTTTTCACTATGGGATAATTAGAGTGGAGGTACCCAACATTTTATTGATCGCGAACCCAGATGAAAGAGCCTGACGTTTTGGGATGAGAGCATGTCGGCTATGCTATTAGCGATGTGCCAAAGAGTTGATAAGAAAGTTAGAGTCGCAAGTAATCATTAAATACTTACTTTGCCCTTTTAGAAAGATTTTGAAAGTCATACAGTCCAGCTTCAAAATAACTATTTTAGCATGTGTTTGAGGGACTGGTACCACTGCCAAAAGAACCCACATATAAACATAACATGCAGAACCGATGGTGTAAAAGAAGCCACACCTTCAATAGTTAAATAAACACTCATCAAAGTTGTTACAGAAATATCAGACTCAACCCAGTGTTGGTGTTAATACACAGAGTTAGCCCACACAGAGTCAAATAAAGAGAGTAAAACTAAACGCCAAACAGTCACAACAGCAGCCATGACACTAGTTTAGTGTTAAAATGACTCTCAAGAGAGTTTACCCAAAAAGTAACTCTGAAGTCTGCAGCTCTGCCCCATGTCAAACCAGTTCAAGTTCAAACCAATGCAAACCAGTTCAAATCAGTCCCAGAGCTTCTCAGAGCTAACGTCTTGTCTCTCTTCACTCTGCTGCTTTCAAAGCTGATGGTGAGTAAATAACACCATAATGAAATACATTTGTAATTAAAAATGATATGATGAAGATTGATAGATTGAAGCCGTGATGTATGGTAGATTTATTTGACATTTTTGTAACGTACCTTCTAATTTAGCTTGTTTAAGAGGCGCCTTTAATGCATTTGTATGTGTCATTTTTCAAAGCCTTTCTCTACAATGTCACAACCATGCAGAATTGTTCTACATTAAAGATAATAACTGTAATAGGACGGCAGCTACACCGACCATGATGCTGCAAATTTAGGCGAAGCTAGCTCACATGCTTGGTGCTATTTCAAACCGAAGTTCAAGTGTTTAATACTTTGATAATTAACTTTATTATGCTTATAATTGGTTTCACATGATTTCAAACATGATCCATAACGGTGTGTTAAAGTATTGCACTTTCTGGGGTTAAGCTAACACACGCGGCTGGGCTAGTTTTTGTGCAGGTTCACTTCACAGGGACCTCTGTGCTCTGCAGTAGAGAAAGATGATAATGAAGTAGTACATATCTAAATTGTGAGTGATTTTATATATTAATGTTTGTGTTATTAGAGTGTGTGTGGTTTCATCTTTACATTACTGCTATGTTGCTAATATGTTATGATCAGTGAACCAAGCCTGGAATAGTCTTTGGATGCTGGTATGACACAGTCACAGTTTTACAATATTTCTCGCCGGCTATTTTTACCTCTAAGCAGTTATCTATTTTTCTATTTTTTTTTTTTTTTTTTTTTACAGTAATGTATTTTAGAAAAATGTACACTTAATGCTGTAGCAACTAATTGTTGTTATTTCAGCGCCTTATGTGATTGAAAGCAAGAAATTGTTGCAGCCCTTTGACCCTATTACATGTGAACTAAATGAAAACATTTTTTTTTAAATAAACTGGTGTAAATTGAATGTACATGTTTTGTCATTTAAAAATCAAACTGCATTTAAAAAGTAAATAGTTATTTGTGCATAACACTGGAGTCCAGTGGTCCGTAGACGGCTCTCTGAAGTGTTGATTCAGAGTTAATATTACACAGTGTCAAAGCTCCTCCACACTCCACAGTGTCAGTCAAACACTGACTCCGTCCAGTGTTAAACTCTGAAAAATGTACTGTCTCAAGAGTAAACTTAACTTTCTAGGGAACAGGACCATGTGTTCACTGAAGCAGTGTTGAAAATAACTCTTTAAGTGTTAAACCTACACTTCATATTTGACTGTGTAGTCCTGGCTGTGTGTAGCTCAAGATTTTGGAGAAAGGTCCTCATGCTGTGGTTACATACTGATCCTGCAGGTGGCCCCAGTGCCATAAAGGATGGGTCAAATGCAGAGGAAAAATATGTGGATGATTAAGTACTGTTGCATGTTGCCGCTCCTATCTGAAAATAAGCATTGCCAATATTGCAACTGTTTAATTTACGATTCATTTTTATTAGAGACGTACTAATTGCTAACACACGAATCTGCTTTAACAATCAAATTAACTTCCTAAACGACGTTGTCCGTTTCCTAATTACCAATTTTCAAAATAGTATGCAAAAAAAAGTACGTGATGGTTTAAACACCGCCCTCGTCTCCTTTGTGGTGCTGTTTCTAAGTAATCTTGAAGCAATTAGCGAGGTTAATAAGATGTTTGAGTAATGTGGGCTATAGGCTAATTACTACTGTTTTCTACGTTGTGCGTCTCGGCTCTGTCGCGTCTGCAGTATCGCCTCCCACGCGGTCCTGATTTTTTCATATCGTCTTTATATTATTCGTCTAAGATGGTGGCTCTCCTGCTAAATATTGAATCTTCGAGGTTCTCAGTGGTACGTATAGGATCAAATTGCGTTTATGTGTGAAATCCCGGGTGGCTGGTGCACAGGTAGAGGCACAAAGCGTTGCCCATCACGCCGAGACCAGATTGAATTCCCTGCACTCGCACTTGAAAGCGTCGGACTATTTTCCCTCCTTTATCTGCCTCTTCGGCTGTATTTCTCCTTACGCCCAGACCATTTATCTTAGATTGAACTACTCATTCCTCCACTGGGGTTTTGGGGAGGTGTGGAACTGAGGGACTTCGGACAAACATGTCAGAAATCACTAATCTCAAAATAAGAAATGCGGTTGTTTTCTCTGGAGACGAGGTGAATTTGAGGAGCAGGTTTGAACTTTGGGAAGCTCAGGGAGTAATGGGAAGAGTTATGATTTCGTTTGCATTTGAATCAGCATCGGTATTGTACATGAGCAGCCAAAAGCT
>JACM01070730.1:0-14014 GCA_000787095.1 Periophthalmodon schlosseri
ACGGGACCCTGGCAGCCTGGCACCGCACCGCACCCCCAGGCCTCCTCGCCCCCCCTGCACCCCTCCTCACCCCTCCCCTTGGCCCGTCCAGTCTGGCTTGGCCCATCGCAGTCATCCTGCTCCAAATAGCCCCTACTCTGAAGGCCTGGGGGCTCCTACAGGTGTGCACATCACCAGAAATGGCTTGTTTTTGAGAGAAAGACATGCTCCGGTAGTTTAACTCATTAGCAGCTGAGAAAAGCAACACTTTCTGTAGGTTTTTTTGGAGTTGTTTATGTAGTTTCAATGTTAATAAAATGACATCACATACAAGTTTGCACTGTACATATGAAGCAATATAAAACAGGAGCAGAGGAAGTCCAAAAATAGTTTGTAGTACGGATGGAAGAAAGTGTCTCAGGTGAGCTCGCTGTGTGCTGCCTGAACTCAGTCATCATCAGACAGCTCCAGGTCCTCCACCACATCCTCTCCTCCCTCGGCCAGTTTTATCAGAGCATCTGAAGACAGAGGCTGAGGAGCGCCCGAGGCCTGCTCATCCTCCTCCTCCTCTTCATCATCTTCAGCACCTGCAAAACAAGCAAAGGAACAAACATTTCAGAGCTCCAGGAACCACAAGCAAAACAGAAACATCAAGTAGATGGGATAGAATTATTATTTATCAGTATGCAAAATGTATTTTAGTAATAAACAATCTATTGTACTCTCCCAGGACCCACCACACATCAAATCCTGTCATCAAAAGACTTTTTTTTGTATCGTACTGGTACTTTTAAACGGTACCCAGCCCTAATTGGACAGCCCTTCACCAAAATATGATATTTTATACATCTATCACAAAATAAAAGTACAAATGAACAAGTAGTACAATATACAGATTGAACAGACACCAAGATAATGACATTAAAATAGCTAAAACTAACAACCAGCATTTTTCTGTTATTGTGTTGGATGTCTCCAGAAATAGATCACAAGGGGGAGTAGGATTTGAACTCAATTTGTTGCACATTTTACCAGTTCACAGCCAGAAAAGAGACCAGTTTGGTAATGTCTCCCTTAAATAGGACGATGCCGTTATTTAAATAATCTATTAAACATTACACAAACCTGAGTCATCCTCCAGTCCCTCATCTTCGCTCATATCTGACAAGTCTTCAAGTTCTTCATCATCATCATCATCATCTGAGCCGCCGCCGCCGCTCTTCTTACCTGGAGGGAGAAGCAAAACAAAATATCAAGACTTGTGCTTTCAGATGGCGTGTTACTTTATTGGGATATTCCTCTGCTCGGCACGGCTGACGTCTAAAGGACTTCGGAGACACCTGTATGTGGGGCAAACATCACAGGCAGCTGGAGGTGTCTATTTCCTCCCGAGATGGAACGGAGAGTCGATTACCAACCAAACACCCATGACAGTTTACTACCGGCAGTTTTAGACATCTTAACGCTCATGGCCTAAATATAGAAAATGAGATAGAGAGCGGGTTCCATAGCTGCAATGATGAGAGTAAGGAAGTTTGTCTAAAAATGTGTTGCGGGATGTGCTAAACAGGACAACTAGGTCCAGTGGCTTTGAAGTGGAAGTGTGATGAGAGCACGACTGGGATGTAAAACTGAACTGCTACGTGTGAGGGATATTGACAAAAATGATTTGCAAGTATAAATTGCTAAAATATCATGTCTTAGTTGTGGTTCAAGTATTGCACAAAAAATGAATAAACTGTAAAATTAACCACTAAAATACTTAATAATAATCCTCTGAACAAATAATATTAAAATCATTTATTTTATTATAGATAGACTAGATATTATAATTTTGCATATCTCCAAAACAACAATTGTTATATTATCCTTTTGTTATAAAAAATAACACTGTGTGAGTGGGGTTACTCCCTCAAGCACTGACACTGATGTAAACAAACACATGCTGCATAACTTAAGCCAGTATGGTCCTATGGCTTCCCTCTACATCTCTATCATGCACATATCTGTCACTTTCTTCTGTTCTGCAGGCTCTCAGACCTGTTGCCTCTGCAGTTGCCCCCAGATGACCTCCAGACTTGCCCCCTCCACATATGCAAACACACACATGCGTACACACACACACACACACACACACACACACACACACACACACCCACACACACCAGTCTAAATCAGCACTGGCCCCCTCCTCTCTCACTCCTCCTCTTTCCGGGACTCAGAGCGCGACCACAAAGGGCTTTGGTGAGCTGCCTGAAAAGATTCTGGCTTGTGGAGACTGGACGTCGGGGAGGTGGGCGTTTGCCGGCGCTGCTCTGTGAAAGCACGTGTTTTAAGGACATGCGGGGGCAGCTGCTCTAGCCCAATGTGAATGATGGAGCGAAGAGATTAATGAGAAATAAGTAGGAGGAGACCTAAGCACCTAATGAACAAAATAGTTTGATGATCATACTTTACAAATGTGAATTACAAAACTTTGTGTGTTTTATGATAAGGATCTCAGGGAATGTAGTTCAAGGAGCATTTTGGCATCCACTGTGCAAAATCTCATATTTCACATTTTTATTGGCCCTCAGGTCTTCTACTGAACTGGCCCAATTGATCATAGGCAGTCATTTTTACAGCAAAATGAAGTATTTTTACCACTATAACCTCAATAAGATCACATTGTATTGTGATACAGACCTAAAAGTAACGTTCCAAGCCTTATTAAAAGGGAAGGCAATGGTGTCAAAACTAACATCTGAATGATCCACTGTACTGACCACCGATCGGGTCCCCCCGCTTCTAATATGTTTCAAGATGTGGTCCTCGGTGAAAAAAAGTTTGGACATCCCTGCTTTAAAGGATCCCACAGCTTTATTTCACATCAGCCACTTCTGCTCTTATCGAATATAGAAGAAATGACACCCTTCAGTGCTGAAATTATGTGGCATAAACAGAAATATCATCCAACAAAAATGTGAAAAAAGGGAGAGAGTGGTGTGGGAGCGGCCACCTCTGGCTGTTCCACTGGGCTGGTTTGAATTAGGCTCTCCCGCTGGGATCCAAGCCTGTACTTCCTGTGTGGGGTGTGTGGGGTGTGAGCGTGCTCGCTGCAGCTGCCCATGTGCTCATGGGGACTCTCCCTTCAGTACATCGCAGATGGATTAAAATCCCCGGCTGCCTCCATGTGTCTGTGCGCAGCACTTGAGTGTAAAGCTGTCACAGCTCAACAGCAGCTGAGTGTGACCTGTAGATGACCTCTGAGGAGACAAGGCCAGAGAGCCCAGAGCCAATCAGGAGCTCTGATTAAGGACAGATACGCATAAGGTAATATGAGCGTTACTGAAGTATTAAATGTGTTTTCATAACACCTGCCACTGCAAAGGTGCCTATAACAGGTAAAATGACTATAAACACCAAATGTTGAACTTGATAGGAAGTTGGAACAAAATACAGCCCTCTAGAGGTCGCAGTAAGCATTGCAGATGATTAAGCAGTGGTTCAGAACCGACTGATGACCAAAGCAGGACAGAGCTCACCTTTGATTTTGAATCCAGAATCTCCCTCAGAGTCACTATCAGAGTCAAACAGGTCCTTGAACTCCTTCTTGTCCTCTTCTTTCTTCTCCTGAATCTTCCTGCGCTTGATTTCAGGAAGGTTCAGATCCTCCATCTACAAAACAGAAAAGTAAAGACAGAAAATGAGAACTATGCTCTTCGGAAATGACTCCCCATTACGCCCATAATCTAAAAATGAAGGAGACAAACACTTACTCTTTCTTTGCCAGAGATCTCCAGCTGGATTTCTTTCTCTCTGAGTTTCTTCCACTGGCTGTAGTATCTGCTCAGGGGGGTGCCTTCTTCATGAACCTGCTTCTCCCATTCAACCTGCAACAGACACATCACTCACAATGTGGCCAGCTAAAGAATACAGAATTTACTAAAAGTCATTGTTTTTGGTATAAAATAAAAAAGTAGGAACTTGAGAAGAAAGTAAACACAGAAGACGCAAAGTGATTGATAGGGAGGAGTAAACCAATTGAAGGAAGCTGAAAACGGAGACAGGCGGATCTTCTCCAGCCTTCCCCTAAAGGTCTTTGTGGATGATATTGATTAGACCCAATCACATTATCCAGCCAACAAATCCAATTGAGCGCACCGACCACAGCCTCCCGCGCCCGCCTGCCCGACACATTTACTACAATTTACTGTGCTGCTATTAAGATGGGTGACATCGTATGAGAGAGAAGGAAAAACAAGAAAATAAAAAATAAACTCAGCCTGGAATCAGACACATAACAAATGCAGAGGATGAGCAGCACCGTGGAGTGACCGGGCAGGCAGGGCAGTAATTAGGTGAGCTGTGGTGTCGGGGACATGTCGTGGGGGGTGCGGGGCCAGAGGGGGGTCGTGACCTTTTGCACATCAGCAGCAGAGGACAGTCCCGTTCGCCCGCAGTGACAACTGCTGCTGCCACGGTGCCACGCGGGAGCCGCGCTGTCTGACTGCTCCAGTCTGACACACAAACCTCTGTGAGCACGCACACTTTCTCAGAGCCAAACACACACGGAACATTCCCTTTAATTTAATGTTTAAATTCTCTGAAATATTAAACAGCACTTCTACTGCACACATTCATGTGTTTGTACGGGTAACATGCACATACTAATAACTGCTCAATCAGGACAGACCAAGTACCAATAGAAGCCTGTAGCCGTGAGCGTAGCAGGGATGTTCTGTTGTGAAACACAGCATTACAACACCATATTTCTAGTAATGAATTTTCTGCATCTGTTTTCAAAAGAGGTAACCGTGGCTTGTAGGATTTTGTGGTACAAACAGTGTAAGGTTAACTGAGGACTTGGGAATGACAGCAGGTGAGACTGGGACAAGCCAGAGCTCTGTGGCCCCTTTAAAAGACTCACCACAGCAGCAGTATCAGCGACTCCGAACGCCACCTTCTGTCGCCGCGATGTGATGTAGCTGCTGTTCTCCTGCACCTTCTCCAGCAGCTGCCGCACCGGCTTTGAGTAATTGGCCACTTTGCATTCCTTCAGGAAGGCTTTCAGCTGTAGGGACCAGAGCAGGAAGAGGGGGGAAGAGGGAAAGAACAGTTTAAATCAAGTTACGTATGTCATTACCATTCATTAAGAAAAATAGCAGCAATAAGAGTACATTCAATCACTGGCCAAGTTTTTAATAAACCAAATTAATTCAATTTAATAAATGACTTCAAATACTTTAAATTACAAATACTTTGAATTACATGAACTGGGACTCAATGGGGGTTTATATATGCAGGGTTTTAGCGGCAGAGGCAGCAGCCAACCTGGACACACTACATTTTATAAAACATGACCAAAGACAGAACTTTGTATGTTTTGTCAAATATTCTAAAATAAAATGTATTGAATATTTGTGTGACTAGAACTGTGACTTTACCTGAATAATTGTTGGGAGGGCGATCTCTGGGAAGCCAATCGAGTTGTGCTGAGTGTAAAAATACTCCAACATGATGTCATACAGCTGATCAATCAAACCATCCTTTGAAAAAGAACATCATAAACTATAAAAATGTACACTTAGAGTACTGTCTTATGTGATCAGCCAAAAAACCAAAAACTGCCCTGTTTTACTTTAGTAAGTGAAATGCATCTATTGGTTTATTCAAAATTTACTTTGAGTAAGTAGACAGCACCATCAGATGCATTTTGTATTAAATCTATAATATCTGACACAACATTTTCTTCCTTTAAACATTAAGTTACTTTATGACCAAGTCAATATATCTATTAGAAGTGCTTTCAAATGAGTGACCCAAATATTACAGGTGATTTAGTGCTGTATTAGGCAGAGCCCAGGTACAAAGGTGAGACAGCAGAGACAGGGCCAATGATATGCCAATAAACGATGACATTTTAAAAGAAATATTTGACGATATATTAGTGAACAGGTTTGTACTTAGTAAAGAATCAACAGTACATGAGTTAGAAACTATTGTCCTATTCACAATGCGTGATGTGCATTATGGGAGTTCTGTGGAGAATTACTTTTATTCATCCCTAAGGGGAAAAAAGATATGCAGCCAATCAGCAAAAGAATAGAGTTATGAAAAATAAAGTTTAAAAAAAGTTTTAATAAAATACGTTGTAGCTTAAATTATAAGAATATAGTACACTCATAACATATTACCTCTTCATATACAGTTTTACAACAATGAGGGATGAACAGAATATTACAAAAATATTGTACAGTCAGATGCAACAATCCTCTCAACTTTAACATGGAAACAGATTGGTCATAGGGCTATAGACCTGGTATGAATATGGACTATAAATCCTTCATAAATAGCAGACATATTTTTGTATTATTCTTAAAACTGCCATTATATACATCATTAATAGTGTTTCAATAATAACTTTACACTTACCCTGTATGCTTTCTCCATAAGGTTGACTTTGCCAAGTTTCAGAATAACTGCAAAGTTGATTGGCTTCTTGCTCATGCGGCTCGGCTTCTTGTTGAAGTCCACTTGTTGAAAGATCTGAAATATAAAAGAGGCTCACACATGTCGAAGGTTTGAAACCACAAAATGGAACTGGAGTTTAACGCCATCACCATCTCAAGTGTAGCACAGTCTTATTCTTAAGATTTTCAGAGAACAAAATAAGAATTTTACTTTGCAGAAAATGATGAATTGATACAATTTAAACTGTATCTTTCCATAAAACAAGTGGCAACATTGTTATGAAATGCAAAGTTTACAGCAGTACACCTTGTCTGGGTGGCACTGGCGGTTGTTGATGTTTATCTTGGACTTTAAGTAGAGTTGACTGCACATGGTTTTGTTACACTGTACTATGGCTGTATTACATGTGACTCTTTGTGAAAGTACAGCCAACATGTGGGTTATCTGTCTTCACTCTTCAGCTTTCACATCTGCCCACATGCAGCAAGCGAAATTTGTGTATTGGTGTACGAGGCTATTTCTGCCAGCCGTATCGCCGTGTACTTCTGTGTGTGGTCGTTCGTGCACTCGGCGTGTGAAGCAGAGCTGCGCTGCTGGCCGCTGCTGTCTGTACAAACATCGGATGTGGTGGCGGTCTGCGGGGGAGCCAGGGGGAAGTGGGAAGGCCTGGGCCAGTCTTGAAGCACGCACACACACACATACAGTGGGGCAGGAAGCTCCAAATCATACGCCCCCCTCGGAGAGGAACACACAGGCGCAGACAGAGTAGGGGAAGGGGCTGCTCTAATTAAAACAGTAGCAGTGTACCTCAGTCAGCTTTAACAAGGGGAACAGCAGAGCAGAGAAACAACACAGGAAACACGGTGCGTCATAAATAAGCGCTGCTTGCTGTCGGAGAGAGGGAGAGAGAAAGAGAGGGAGAAGGGGTGGGAGGCGGGTGGGGGGTCATGAGCTGAGAGGATGTGGGCTGCGCAGCGTGTTGGGACTCGAATGTAAACCACAACCTGCCTTTGTCACTTTGGTCAAACTGTTGCACGCACAAACAGAGGAGGCTGGACTGGTCCCCATCACCAAAGCATGCATGAAACAACAGGAGGTAGTCATGTGGGGAACACCTGACCCAGGCACAGGCTGGCGGTTAGGGGCTGCTGCGGCTCTGATAACAAACCTGAGTCTTATAAGAACAGCTGAAGGCTCTGAGGTGCTTCCCTTCAGTTGTGGCCGTTGAGTCTTTCAAACGCAGATGAGAAGTTTCCACGGCGAACCACCATGGAACATTTCATCACCTACTTTTTCACTGTTTCCATATGTGACAACAACAGGTGGCTCTTACTCCTACACTTCATTGCCCTACTGTATACTATTACATTAACTAGAATCTGTGTTAAAATGCCATTAAATAGGCATTTAGGTGGATGGATGTCTTACCTCCAACAGAAATGGCACCACAGGGACAAATGTGTTGGTGCTGCTGGATAACAAGGTAAGAGCTCTGCAACAGTGCATCCTCAGAGGGTAGTAGTTTGCAGTGGGCACCAGCCTGTTCACACACAGGAAATAAAGGGTCAATGGCTCCATCTTGTGGTTGCATTAAGAATTGACAAAGAAATCTGTGCTTGGTTGTAAATTAGAAATACCAGAAAAAAGCATAACACAAGTATGAAAAATGTAATTGCAAGGACTTTCTTACAAGTCAATTTATGTTAATGTCGAAAGTGAAATAAGACAAACACAGCGTGAACATGATGCCAATTTAACACTAAATAAAAATTCACAGATAATTTAAGGTTTAATATTTAAAATGGTCTACAGTACTAACGATACAGACAAAAGAACTGAAATAAACACACTTACTTGATAGCGCCTAAGATGACCTGGCAGAGTGGATAGATGAGAGGCTGAAGGACATCACTGGGATACAATGTGCTCAGGACACGGCACCAGAGGTACAAACAGTGAATGAACTGCCAGTTATACACCGACTGGTACGTTTCCTATCAAGAAAGCACACACTCTTATGGACTGACAGAAAAAAGTAGTTCTGTGTTATAGTTCATATCTTGGCAGTGAGGTACATGGATGTGTTTTGTATTAGCTAACCTTTTTGTCCTACACAGTTATAGGTAACAGGAACACTCTTATATTGGTTCTCAATTTGTGGTGTGGGTGCACCATCTCTTGCCTGATGTAAATGAATGCATGCTGGTATGTGGCCTGCGTGTCCAATGCATACATCTCTGTGAGAGATCTCTGCATAAAGTTGATCATCGGCAGCACATTGGGAGAGGTGAACTTGCAGTTTTTTACATAGGCAATGTACATTTGCTAAAATATGAAGAAAAAATGTGAATGGAATTAAAATTTACACACTCAAGATTTAACAACAAATGTATTCAGTGCTTTTAGCTCACCTTAAGAACAGAGTTTAGGTAAGCATCTTGTTTATGTCTGCAAATTTTGTTGAGAGCTAGAAAAGCTAGAACACGACTCGTCTCCTCTCCTGTACACCACTGCTTCAACAATTGCTATTAAAAATGACAATAATATTGAGAAACTATGCCAACTAAGTCAAACCACCTTTGGGTATGCACTACACATTTCACAATGGTTTACCTTGATAAGGAGCCGACACTGTTTGGGCAAACAGAGATAATAAGGAATGAGTTGGTTGGCGTGCCTGAGGACAGCACTGATGACTGTGCTCTCTGTGAGACAAGACAACAACTGCAAAACAAACGAACGTTTGAGATAAAATTTGAAAAAATTTGAGCTTGCAAAAAAGACTGGGATATTAAAAAGGACAACTTTGATGCCCTTAAGGCGATTAATTAATTACACACACCTGAACAATTCCACTGAGGTACATCTTGATGTCTATCTGAATCTTCTGCCATTTTGGACTAGATGATGGCAACACCAGCCTGAAAGCAAAACATATGTAGAACATTTACATTTTAATATAAAACACATAAAAACTGTATTAGAAAATGCAATATGCCTAATACTTTTTGTCATCTTGATTGGCTTTCAGGGTAAGCATTTTCTGAAGCGCTGGATGGATGTCTTTGATGCAAAACAGGACCAAAGCATTGAACACTGCAAAAAATAGAGAAAAAAAAACATTAATTATTTTTTAAACACTTGTTTTTGAGCTGAAACAAGCAAAATCAATCTAAACAAATGTATTATTAAAATGATGTACAACTAATTAACTAATTGAATAATCATTATCTACTATGCACAGACTCCAAAACAGGTCGTGTGATGAGACGAGGTTTAATGACAAAGCAGTGATTACATAGAAATGACACGGGAAATGTGTAGAATTAGTGTTGTTGATCGTACTGTGCTGTCTGTAAGCACACTCCACCAAGATGTCCTCAAGCAGCATCACTTTCATCTAATTTTGTAAAAATTGTATTTACGATCTAACAAATTATCAATTAAATGAAAAAAAAAAAAAAAAAATTAATAAAAACAAATGCCAGATTAATCGATGAGCAAAATAACGGTTAGTTGCAGCCCTACATTGTTAACTACAATGACAAACTAATGCAATACGTGTAAAGGTAAATTTATATTTATATCATTTATGATATGATGAGCACCGATATGCTGCATTTACCTGAACTGTCAGCTACTTTGTACCGGCACTCCCCAGCTCCCTCTCCTTTGGTTGTGGCCACAGCAGCTTTAAAAGCCTGAGTGACTTCTCTAAAGAGTCGCTGATTCGGCTCCTTTTTCAGGGCAGCTTTCCATTTTCCAACCATTTTGTCTGTAACTTTAATTGCGTCGTCTTTATTGGATTTCTTTGAAACTTTCTGATCATTGTCACCGTCCTCATCCTCTGAACTGGCCTCCTGTAAAAACATGACAATACACAGCATAGACTCTTAATTTAGTGACTGTTTCACTAAACAAGTTTGGAGCACTACTTAGATAAAAACATTAAACTGTTATTGAAATGTTTAAAATGACAATTTTAATATTTGATGTCAGATTTTAAATTAAATTAGCAAATTTTTGGCTCATCTAAGATGTTGAGAGCTGTGTAGCTCATGTATCCTACATAAATCAAAATTTAAAAGTGTACATGAATTAAACTGAATAAAGTATGATCCATGAATTTAATGATGCACTTCCCAACACACTTTAGTGCAGAAGGTCTCTACGGCCCCTCTGTCCCACCTGCTGTAGCACCACACTTTAGTGCAGAAGGGGATGAAAGATCGGGCTTGTAAGTCATTTGAGTAAAATAAACGTCAAGTATAAATGAATACAAGTCAAATCATTAAACTCTTATTAAGTGCAGCTGGTCCATCAGAGCTCTCCTTCAGGAGCAGACTCTGGTTAAACTCAGGGTTAGAGGAAATAAACCTGCTCTGGACCAGGTTAGGTTCACAGAGTGAGTTACCGTTACAGTGGTGACTGACTCAGATTTTAGGTTAACTCCGTGAAACTGAAAACTCTTTTACACAGAGCGGTAACAAGAACAACATACCTCCAGTTTTGATGGCAGTTTGTGGTACTTCTTCTCATCTTCATCTTCAGAGCTGTCCGTGTCTTCGAAGTTTAACAGGGTTTGGTCGTTGTCTTGTAAAAATTTGTAAAACTCAGGATCTTTGTTTTTTAACCTTGACAGCTGTTCTTTGTGCTCTGATGCCTTGCCTTTTTTCTTATCAGACCTATAAAAATAAATTATGTACAGTAGCATATAAGTGAGTGAGAACCTTCAAAAAAGACAATATAACAACACAATACAAAGTAAACAAAAGTGTTAACTCACGCATTATTCATAGCTATAATAGTTTGAAATTATAGTGGTATTTTTATACTTTTGGCAATTTAAACATAACAACATTTTAGATAAAGTATAGCACATTTTATAGCATAATTGATATGTCAACATTACAGATTCTCTACTTATTTACTTCTGTGCTTTACCAGAGGACTGCCATGCTGTACACCGACTGATTTGAATGTTGAATCAGCAAAGATGTTAGAAATAAATTTCAAGCTCCTATTTTATATCCTTGTCCAAATGTGTTCACATGGACTATCTCACTTGTTCTGGAGTTCTTTCTTTTTGTTGGTCTTATTCATATCACTCTTTTTGGGCGCCTCTTCCTCGGAGTCCTCTGCTCCATCATCGTCTGAGTCAAAGCCTGACAGCAGGAACTCGTCCACACTCAGGTCCTCCAGCTTTCTACAAGAGGACATGAAAGTAACATATTAGTATTAGCACTAATGATGTGCAGCCAACATCACAGCGAAGTTACAGAAACAACAAACAACAAACAATAAACAAAGGCAGGGGAAATTGTGTCCCCCATGGGTATATTTCAGAAGATAAAAAACTGTTCTCCATCTTACCCCGCTCCAAAATCACGGAAATATCACACACACACACACACACACACACACACACACACACACACAGACTTGTCACATATTATTGTAAACAGCTGTTACGTCTACAAACCATGTTATGTCTTGGTATGTCTTATCACCACTTGTCACTACTGTATTTGACTGGTCACTATGTTTGTCTGTCTTGTATTAAATTAAAAAAAAACCTAACCCATAGTCTATGTTCTAACCAGGGGTGTCCAAACTATGGCCCGGGGCCAAAAGCGGTCCTCAGGCTTCTTGCTGAATTAGCCCAAATGACCAAAAGTAGTGCTTTTTACTCCAAATTTGAAAAAAAAAAAATACTATCATAACTTAAGAGGCCACAGCATGCACACAGCAATTACAAATTTGTCAATAATTTAAATGGCTTGATAAAATGCAGACACAGAAACACTTTTAACTAGACTTTAGATGTGATACAGGCCTAAAATAATTGTTCCAAGCCTTATTAACTGGTGTCTCAGTCAAACCTAAGTTAAATACAACATTCTGAATGATTCACTTGATTGATCTGTATCTGTGGCCCTTGGCTCTGTAAATGTTTCAATATAAGGTCCTCTGTGAAAAGTTTAGACAGCTCTGTTCTAACCCAACAACTAGCACAGGGTTTACATTTTGCTAGACACGACACTACGTAAACCTACGTAAACCTCTACAAACGTGACTGAATCAACAGTTTGTCACGTGGACATACATCAGACAAGTAAGACGAACTTTTCACCAAACATCTCTAGTAATAAAGGAGTTATACACGTGTAAAATCGCATAAAATACAACGTACCGCTTCTGTTTGCTTGCCATGCTGCTGGTACAACGTGACTCCGGAGACGCATTACCCACAATCCACCGCGAACAGAGCAGAGTTTGGTTTTACGTTTCACGGACACAGTCAAAAGGGCAAGTTTGGCACAAGACTCAAAAGCACGAAGCGGCGGCATAACGTGCAAAGCGGAAAATACGCACAAATGTTATTATTTTCTCGCAAACGAAAAACACAACAATCAAATGAGTAAATACCGAAAGATGCACTTTTTAAACAACGACTGGAAGAGGACGCTAATCTCAGGATTAACGCGGCGGACTCAGGGAGACAAGAGAAAGCAGTGTTTTGATGCTACACGTGAGCTTTAAATTAAATTATCGGCTCTATTCACGAGACACGAAGCGAGAACCGAATCTTCTTATGTATTATTTGTCATTTAGGGAAGATACACGTCCGTCACAAACCTGGGCAAGCTCACAAACAAGAGAAAAGCGCTGCTGTCAGATCGACACAGGCGACGGCTGCTGGTGAGTTTCTGTACATTACAGTAATGTTGGCTAATCTTTCTCAGCCTCCTCCATAGATCAAGATGGATGCTTTTTATGTACATAGAATAAATGAACTGTGAAATCCACTAAGCTGCGCTGCACAAAATGTATTACTCGGGGTTGCAGCATCCTTCCTGTAATGTACTAATTATGGGAAAACCTGCTATATTTATTATTTATGCATTGTTTTTCTCTTTCCGATGTCACTCGTGTCTTAGATTTCTTCCCAGGTGCCCTTCATGTACATATATAACAGTTTGATTGATTAATTGTACAGTTTTTTACATGTGTCAGCCGGTCACGGGGGCGGGAGGATGGGTTGCGTCTGACCAATCCGAGCGCTTCTCTCCGACAAACCCCGCCCATCGTGTTGCCATAGCACAATTTATTCAACACACTTCCGGAGTTAAACCAGACAAAAGACGTCGTTTAAGGTCGCTGCTGTCTGTTTCATTGATGATTCATTACTCCGTCTAAATTCGCCTCTGTATTCGTGTAATCGCTGTTTCCGTAGATCCGCCGCTCCTCCGCTGAGACTGGATGTGTTATTTGTGCGGTACTGGGGGCACCGCCTCTTCTACATACGGCTGTATCCGCTCCACCTTAACATCCCTATGTCAGCGTTCATACAATGTTTTTTTGCATTGACGTCAACTGCAAAGAGCACAAAACAGACTATGGACAGATAGTCAGACATCGGTACCAATTTTAAACCAGTCTGACAACGACAGCCGCAGATTCATAAGCATCACTTCGAGGGAGACAGGCTGGGTCCGACCACCACCGCGACACAGGCACCGGTAACGACATGACATCTCCATCCGCTGCTGTATCACTGCAGCTCTTATTCAGAAGATAC